>BRDA01007650.1:0-32035 GCA_036984385.1 Crenuchus spilurus | reverse complement strand
TTTATTTACCAGCAGAATGTCTTCAAACAGTGAAATACAGCCACTCTCCATAGACTCCAGTATGGAAACTGAAAGCTGACATTCCTCTGGCTGGCATTAAATTCACCTAGACTACTTACTGTAACTCCCAGCCAGAAAAAAAAGCCAGAAAGGTCTACCCACTGTAATACTGCCCATTTATCCTACTGAATATACACAAACAAGGACTATCTCAGTCTCATACACACATACAAAACTATTAGTCATCTTAAAGAGCCTTAAATCATGAAAACCTTAAATCCTGAAAACCGTACTGGACAATGCAATGGACAGTGTATGAACTCCAAAGCCTGTCAACTCTCTAAACACACTCTAAGAACTTTTCCACAGGTCTTAGCCAATATCATCTCTGCCAGCGAGTGATTACTCAACCTGAGCTCAGGATCCAAGAAAAGGCTCCCAGTAACGAGAATACAGACTGAGCCAAAAGCACATTTATATGTATTAATAATATGTCACATAATATACAAACGTTTGTACACACCTGGACATTCAGAGGTTCTTCATGATTTAAAAATGTTCTGCACTGTAGATTAACACTAAAGTCATCCAAACTATGAATACATATGTAATTATTTAGCAAACAAAGCAGAATATGTTTATATTTGACATTCTTCACAGTAGGCACCTCTTGCTTAGATGCAGCTTTCTTGGCATTTTCTCAGTCAGCTTTATGAGGTAGTCACCTGGAATGGCTTTCAGTTAACAGCTGTGTCTTGTCAAGAGCTCATGACTTGCATTTCTTGCCTCTTAATGTGTTTGAGACATCAGTTGTGTGTCTGCTTTGAAGAATCTAAAACATGTTTTGGTTTGTTTAACACCTTTAAGTTTACTACATGATTCCTTAAGCATAAGATAGTGGATGGATCTACACTCTACCTGTCCAATCTCTCTCTCTCTCTCTCTCTCTCTCTCTCTCTCTCTCTCTCTCTCTCTCTCTCTCTCTATCCATCTATCTATATGAGACCCATATGTATCATGTGTATACCGTAAGTACTATATAAATATAAAAGACAGTGTACTACATTGTATATATCCAACATCCCTCTGTCACACACACGTACCTGGTGTAGTTGGTTGTCTGTGCATGTGTCCAGTCAAAATACAAAAGAAGGAGCTCCAAACAGAAGATCCAGCTAAACTTCTCCATTTTCCCTCACTCAGCAGCCACCAGACACAGCAGAAGTGAGAGAGAGAGTCACTCTGGGGGAGGAGACATGGAGGGAGTGATGCTGGAGGAGGAAGGAAAGGAGTGTGATTGTGTGTATGTGTGTGTGTGTTTGTGTCGACAGGGGACCAAAGGGGGGGGGTTGTTAGTTTTTAATCACAGCCAGATGCTGTGTTGGTATCAGCCATATTGACATTGGCTCACAGAAGGTCTTGCACATTCATGAGAGACAGAACAAGAGAAAAGAATTCAAATAAACCAGTGAAGCGAGGAGGATTATTGGTGGCCGGACGGTTTGTGTGGCCTGTTTCACTGGCTCGGCCTCTTTTAATCTGAACGTTTACAGACGCTCGAGCCAGCCGGATCATCTCCAACATCAAAGTGACAGTTTAGCCATGAATCTAATTAGCACAGTTTTCCTCGTCTCACCTCAATTATCATCAATCAGCCGAGACATGCTTGGCCTGCTTTTACACTGGACCTACAGAATAACGTTAATTTTTTAATAGTTTAATAAAAAATAAAGTCATTTTATATTCATTACACATAAAGACACATTTTTTCTGTTGAGGTAAGACACTTCCGTTGTCTCTGGTTCAGGAGTGTTGATACACAGTCCTATGCGAGTCATCAGGCCCCTGCAGCTGATCCAAAGTGCAGCTGTTCGGCTGGTCTTCAACCAGCCAAAGTTCTCTCGCATCACTCCACCGCTGTGTTCACTTCACTGGCTTCCTGTAGCTGCTCACATCAGATTCAACACCCTGATGCTTGACTACAAAGCAAGAAATGGACCAGCTCCTCGCTACATAATGGCAATGGTCAAGTCTCGAGCCACATCTAGAACCGTTCAAGCTTCTAGTACAGCTCGGCTTGACCCACCATCCTTCAAGACACGTGGAAGACTGGCATCAAGACTCTTCTCTGTCCTGGGACCCAGGAGGTGGAACAAACTCCCACTGGTTGTTCTAACAGCAGAGTCCCTCACAGTCTTCACACACAGACTGAAGAGCATCTCTTTGTGCAGCACTTAAGCTGCACTAGTTTAAACACTTATTGTAAAGCTCTTATATTGTGTATAATTGTGTGTCTTTCTAGGTACTAGTGATGGTTTAGTTCTAACAGTGTCTGAACTGAAGAGCAGTTTAGACTCTAACCTGTCTGTACTAGCTGAGATAATTCTCTTAATGTAAACAAAACACTGTTGTACATCACTCTGGATAAGAACGTCTGCTAAATGTTATTCTGGACAGTAGCATCTCTCATTGTTCTTCAGATGTTGCCCACTTTGTCCTCCATTACTAGTCTTGTACCTCCAATACAGAAACAAAGAAGCAGACGTTTCTTGGCTAATGAGCTACATTTGGGGTAAAGGAGGAAATGAACTAGGCTGCCAGTGAATCACCTAGATGAGCAGCTGATACAGGTTCTGATTTCAGACGTTCCGGAGACGGCTCCGAATGGGTGGCGTTGGGTCAGGAAGTGCCTCAGGGCCTTGAAGCTTCACAGGACTTGTAAGTTAACAACCTGGCTTTAGAGGACAGGTTTACTGTCCTTCAGCTCTTTATCTCTCTTTCAGACTGAGGAATGCTGAGCCAGGCTGCTCAACATTTACCCATAAGCAGAAATGAAGTTAGCTGTATTGGGACACCTGCTCATTCATTGTTTCTAGAATTTAAAAAGAGTTTATGCTGCTTTTGTTGGAGTATCTGTGCAGAGATGGCTTTCTGGTCGATTTTGGAGCATTGCTGTAGTTCGGATTGGGTTCAGTGGGCTTTCAGAATGTTGATCGCCATCACACTTATTCCCCAACTCCTCCAACTTATCCCAGACCTTTTGGATGGAGCAGAGAACACAGTTCCACAATGCTGTAGGGCTTTAGCCCACGCCTGGCATTGGACATTGTTCCAACAGGTTCATTCTATTGCCAGATATAGACAAGCTGTGTGTGAGCATCTGTACCAACTTAAAGTAGCTGAATATTCATTAGAAGGGGTGTCCCCAAATGTTTTGAGATATGGTGTATCTAATGCTTTTATGTATGAAATAAAAAGAAGGGACTGTTCAGTAGATCACATGACAGCCTTCATACTATATGCTAATTATTCTATTCATTTTAATTTGCAATTTAAGTCTCGTAAACCACACCCCCGGGTTACCTTGTGTCTTGAAAAGACATTGGTAGTTATCTCTAAAACTAGGTGAGCATGTAGTAGAAGTGGTTAGTAGCTAGTAGCTCTGCTGCAGGTCGTAGTTAGGACTTTACCGTGTGATTATAGGTCACAGTTTAAAACGGGGACATTTCCAGGGACAGGTCAGTCGAATTAGGGTCAGCCTAACAAAAATATGATGACAAAAATCATTGCATGACAAATGTCTATAAATGGGTGTTGCTTAGCATGCTCGTCTCTCAGCGCTGAGGTTTTGGGTTCAAGTCCCCATCTGGGTGGAGTTTCCATGTTCTCCTCGTGTCTGCGTGGGTTTCCTAACACAATCCAAAAACATGGAGGTCAGGTGAACTGGGTGCTCTAAATTGTATGCACCGATGGATTGGTACTCTGGGCTTGGCTAGAATAGTCTGTAATGCCCTGCCCTGCACCCAGTGAGGGGGAAGGGAACTAACTGCAACTTTGATCAGGATTAATGATCAGTTAATATAGTCATCATCATATCGTCATAGTGATGAAAGTCTTACTTAATCAGATGACTCAAGTGCTGTTTATTGTTTACTGTTTCATGGGGTTTCTTGTGTCCTGGTCAATGTTTTCTAGGAAGGATTTACTAATGTGGGAGGAATTTGCTACATATGGTTTTCTGTTGCAGATTCACTTTGTTGAGGCCTGCAGAGCTTCATAGGAAACACACACACACACACAGACACACACATTCATGGACTTGAACAGATATGCTAACACAGTTAATTCAGAATGGATGATGTGATGGTGAGGAGACGGTCACAATGGGCTGGTCCCTCACTTGGGCCTGGAGCTCCACCTCCACACCTGGAGCTGATTAGAGATGAAGGAGTTTGTCTGAGTTAGGTGTGGTGCCTAAGGAGACTAGTGGGGGTACAGCACACCTGGCTTAAATCCCCAAATGGGCTCAGCTACAGGGCTCTAAAAGTTAAATAAAGTTAAGACTTCACACAGACGTTTAGTTTATGTTTGGTTTGGTGACTATTTATTCCACGATGGCTGTTTGATGGCTTTTATTTCCAGGGTTCTATGTTCACAGGGTTATATGTTCCCAGGGTCTTTGGTTTCCAGGGTCATATGTGACCCCGCCAGGGAGAACCAGGCCAAAGTCACTGGGCAACTTATTGAGATATGGTGTCAATATCGTGTCACTCACATTAGCGACAAAACTTAGCCACTCGGTATTATTGCTGTAAATGAAAGATAACAGTCTCAGATATCTATCAGAGTACATATTTTGATCAAAAACAAAACTTAAATTCACAAAAAAGTTGTTTAAAAAAAATTTTATTTTGAAAAAAAAGAATGACTTTGACCTGGTTTTCCCTGGCGGGGTCACAAATGTTCCCAGGGATATATATACACAGGGTCTTTGGTTTTAAAGGGGTGCTATGTTCCCAGGGTTCTATGTTCCCAATGTTTGTTTTTTTCATGGTCAAATGTTCACAGGGATCTATGTATCCAGGGCCTTTGGTTTCTGGCATCCTATGTTCCCATAGCTCTATAGTTCCAAGGTCATATGTTCCCTGGCATCTATATACCCAGGGTTTTTGAAGTCCTATGTAATTAGGGTTCTATGTTACCAGGGTCCTATGTTCCCTTGGTTCTATTTTGCCAGGGTCCTATGTTTCCTTGGTTCTATGTTGCATGTGTCCTATGTTCCCTGGGTTCTATGTTCCCTGCGTTCTATGTTCCCAGTGTCCTATTTTCCCTGGGTTCTATGTTGCCAGTGTCATATGTTCCCTGGTTTCTATGTTGCCAGTGTCCTATGTTCCCAGTGTCTTAAGTTCCCTGGATTCTATGTTCCCTGGGTTCTATGTTCCCAGTGTATTATGTTCCCAGTGTCCTATGTTCCCTGGGTTCTATGTTCACAAGTACTATGTTCCTAGGGTTCTATGTATCCAGGGCCTTTGGTTTCCTTTTGAAAGACTTCAAATTATTATTTTATTTTAGTTTAAAATTGTCTCGTGTGGTGTTCTGGTTCTGATCCAATACAGTCCATGTTATAGTAAGTCAATTCACAGCTCGGCAACATCAGGTTCCCATTTTGTGTATAAAACTGTGGAACACAGTACCTTGGGAGAGCACATACTGTACGTAGAGCAGAGGTATCCAGAACCCTGAGAACATACATGCAAATCACTAAGTTAGTCTTACATGTTCTACTCAACGCTACACACAGAGATCATTTGCATGATGACTCCATATGGCTAAACTGGTTTATGCTGGTTAGTACTGGTCTTGTTCTGGTTTAGGTTGAATACCAGCACAACATATACTGGTTTTAACAGCAAGCAGGGATGAAGAAAAGGACGCTGCTACGCTGGGAGTCTTGGCTTTGGGCCTTGTGGTGTCTGGTTGGAGTCATGATAAGAGTCAGCAGGACGCAGGAATGCGGTGATGTGGGAGCAACGCTGGGGGTCAGTTTCAGAGGCGTGGGGGTAGATTATGTTGGAGAGTTTATTGAGGAGGCAACATGAGGACGACAATAACCCCTTGCAGCTGGGTGCAGGCCAGGAGAGAAGGCGAAAGGCTTCGTAAACAACCCCTCAGATTGTGACTAGGGGGTTGCTGAGGGGGGTGTCTGGTGGAGAAGTGCAGAGAGAGGACACTCCGAGGTCCTGAGAAGGGACCGCTACTGGAAATGAATTACAATAATAATGAATAATAATGTTGATACACAGAAATATGGTCAGGACCAGCACAGAGCAGGTGGATCATTCTTCATAAAACACTTTAGGTCCAGTTTCTGTTGTGAAGCAGTGATGAATACAAACCCACAGAGGTAGAGCAGATGAATGAAAGCTGCTGACGTGCCGTCCAATTCACTTCACACATAAAATCAAATTTTAGGTCAGAGTTCAGCCACAGAGCTCTTCTCTGCTATTATGGTTAAAGTTCTTCAGCTATATTTCATCAGACTGTGCTTCTCTCAGTCTTCAGTGTTTACAGATGCTGGCGTACTGAACTCATACAGCACAACAAAACTCTCAGATCTAACACGAGATGCACAGAAGCTCTGCTCATTCGTTTCTTCTGAAATGAACAGTATTAAACTTAAGCTTATCCTGCTTTTATTAGAGTAACTGTCTCAAATGTGTCCATTACATTTTGCAGCATTGCTGTGTAGATTTGATTGCATTTACAGTGCCAGGATGTTGGATGATCACCACCACCACCTCATGCCCAATTCCACCAACTCATCCCAAAAGTATGCGATGGAGCCGAAAACAGTTTCACAATTGTGGGCAGTGGGTGGAGCAACAAAAGAGGATCTGCTGATAAAATAGCAAGTGGGTGGAGCTACAAGAGAAGTTTTTGATTAAGTGACTAGTAGGTGGAGCTACAAAAGAGGAGTTTTTGATAAAGTGGCTAGAGCTACAAGAGAGGAGTCGTTATTAAAGTGGCCAGTGGGTGGAGCTACAATAAAGGGGTTTGTAATAAAGTGTCCAGTGGGTGGAGCTATAAGAGGAGCTGCTGATAAAGTAGCAAGTGGGTGGAGTTACAAGAGAGGAGTTTTTAATAAAATGGACAGTGGCTTGAGCAACAAGAGTTTCTGATAAGCTGACCAGTAGGTGGAGCTACAACAAAGGTGTTGCTGATAAAAGTGACCAGTGGGTGGAGCTACAAGGGTTAAGACAGTGAGGTAAGATGTGTATTCAGGGTCTCAAGTGTAGAGCAGTGTATTCCACACAATAACTGTACTTTGTGTGTATGTGTGTAAGGAATTTTGGCTAAATTCCCACATACTGTCTCCATAGTCAGGAATCACGTTAAATTATGGATTCTGTGTCTTCTCAGCTGTGGAGAAATGGGAGGAATGAGGAATGTCTCAACCATATTCACTCCCTCCACATACACATTCTTTCCAATAGCTTACAACTCCACATTTGTTTGGTTTGGATGTAACCTCTCCATGGTCATTAGGGAATTTGTTTACGCATTTCAAAATGAACAAAGATACCATATAAACTAAACTGAAAGTTTGGCTTGCTCACTGAAGAAACAAACATACTTCTTGCAGGTCTAGCTATGAAGCTGTAGGCAAATTGGAGGCACCGCTGGGATCCTGAGCAGCAGTTCTGGTAGGGTGACCATATTTCCCCTTTGTCTTCTTTTTGGGGTCCAGGATCTGGTCTTGCTTTTATGATGACATTTGCTTGGCTCTGTGGACTGCCTTCCTGCTGCTGATGTCCTTTTCAAGGCCCAAAATATGATCACTGTAGTTCTGGGCTTCTTCTGCTTTCAAAGAAATTCTTTGTATTCACACAGTTGTCCTAATTCAGGTTAATTAGCCAAGTCATGTTTCTACTCCAAATTTAGTTTTTTAAGATAAGAACTTGAGCTGCAAGTGTGCTCCACTTCCCAAATGTTTGTTATTAATGTATTCTTAAAAAGTAAAACAATAAAAAATGAGTGCAAATACAAAACAGACAAAGATAAAATGTGTTTGACCATTTGTTTTATTGGATATTAAAGGAAGACCACAGAGAGGAATACTCTGAAAAACGCTGCTTTAAAGGAATATAAACAGATGTTAGCTTAATCTTGATGTTTGTAGCACATAGTTGACTAATAATCATTTTTGACTGACATCAAGAACAGAAAACCTGCCGACTCTTATCTCAACAGAAGTCAATAAGCCAGTCTTCACCAGCTGTTATAATACACTGTATGGAACACCTGTTCATTCATCATTTCTTCTGAAATCAGAGTTTACTCTGCTTTTGTTGGAGTGTCTGTCATACACTCATTAGAAGGGGTGTCCACAAAGTTTTGGAAACATAGTGTATGTTCTTAATGTCCGACTGGCTTCTATTATATAAGGGAATGTTGAGACAGGTGTTCTGATCTTTTCCAAGTACAGGTAAAGATGGTTTAATTATTGCCCTTAATAATCAACTCTAAGCTACCAAAGCAGCAGCTGAACACCAGTGTAATATTCCTTTAATAAAAACCTGACTCATATACCTGCCCAGTGGCAAAAGAGACTATACGAATTTGTGTAAGACACTGTCCTCCGCTGAGAAGCTCTAATCAAGACAATCTACTGCATGTAAACTGATTGGAACCTGACTGCTTTCACAGACAAGCTTTTTCGAAAGCCCCAGCATTCAAACTCAGGGGGAAGTTAAAACAGCCAACAAATGCTAATTCAGCTCTGATTTCTTAACATTAAAAGAATTAGCATCGCTGGCTCAAAAAAAAGTCTTGGAATCGCTTTTGAACCTCAGGCACAAAAGCGCTGGGTTGTTTCTCTGAACTCGGATCATTCTGTTTAGTGTCCACTGTTCACCCAGCAAGACCAGTGTTTTTCCATAGGAAAGGCCACATCAGCTCCTCCCAAACCGGAGGCTCTAAGTTCTGTTCCTTTTGTCCGAAAAAACAGACAAATAAAAATACAAAAAAGAACGTAAACCACGTTTTTCCATCTAAACAGGACAAATTAAAAAGAAAATCAACAGATTTGGTCGGTATGTCTTGCTACGAAGCAGCTCTACCCTGCGTGACAACAAAACAGGTTCAACACATTTGAACACATTTTAGGGTGAGTCTATGGTCTACAAATGTGTCTTTGGTACATATAATTATTCTTTTTTTAAACAATCAATAAAACAACTTTAAGAAGACCTTGAGGAGATACTTGAATAGAAAACAGCAAAAAAAAAAAGTTTCAAATACATCATCTTTAAGCGTGATGTGCAAGCAATAACATCTTATATCTATACACTAAAACTACGATACATTTCAGAAAATTCCACACAACGCTGGTCTCAGCCCGGGACATCACAGATGCCACGTGACGGGGTTTACTGTATGTATAAATAAGTGAGCACACCAGTCAGTTGTAGCAGAGTGTAAAACCATCATCATGGACAAAGGACATGATGTGACTAATGTGCATGATAATAGGGTACTGTGTGAAGCATGGTGGAGGTAGCTTCTCAGGAAACTACCAACTTTGTGGGATGTTCTACCTCACAATGGCATGCCAGAGGGCAGTAAATGGTACAACGTGCCACAGTTGGGAGTGCTTCCGGATACCTTCCATCACCTAATACAGGCCATGCCACGAAGTCTCACTAGTGTCATCTAAGCCAAGGATGGTGATCCCACTATTAGGTGGGTGGTCATATGACCATGCACATTGAGCCTGTTTAGTAGGGACATCTACCCTCGCTGGACATTTTATTAGACCGTTGACTGGCTTGTTTGCCACCATCATACCAGTATCACTTCTGTGCTGGTCCACATGTGCACTGATACACCGGTTACAGCAACAAAGTTCAGTGTTTCAGATAAAATACTCAATGAATGTAGATGGACATACTAAAAACGCAAATCTGTGAGCAGTGACGTGAGCGATGACCCAGTTCTCAGTCGTGCTTCACAGTGACGACGTCACCTCCGCCTCCTCTATAGCTTTGTTCTGAGTGCTCACGTTGGCCTGGGTGTCTTTCTGAGCCATCTCTGATGACTGCGGACTGTCGGGAAGCACGGAATCAGCCGTGATCGCAGTCATGTGATCGCTCTCTTCCCTCAGGATCCTGGTGAGATCCATGTCGTGGAGCTCCACGTCAAACGGCGGCGCAGATGAGGCTTCTGTAGGAGAACCGCACCCTGTGCAGGACTGTGGGATCAGGTAATATGGAGCAAAGATAAGGATTGGTCAATATCTGTCTGCTGCGTCTGTATCATGTGGTCAATAATTTTAACAGGTTTTTTTTTTTTTTTTTTTGAGATTAACCGAAAACAATAAATATGCCAAACAGGAAGGAATTTGTTCATTTTAATGTGAAAGGTGTTTGTTAATTCATCTCTAAATATTAAAGTGCAATACCACCTAAAAACATTACGAAAAAAATCACTTTTGAACATAATTTGAGTATAAATTTTATATAAAATATGACATCTTTTTAAATTATGCACCAAAGTTACATTTTTCCAATATATTCTACTTCTGGGAGATGCACTAATGAATAAAACTTTACAATATTGTCTGTGGAGGAATTTGTCATTTTTAATACATAATGTCAGAGGGCATTTGTTTGTATTTTTGTATTATATTGATGTGCATTTATAATGTTTATAGTATGTCAAATGACTATTATGAGACAGTACAGAGTCCATATATTACAGATGCAGAACAGTGATGCACCAAAATAAAAATTATATGCCGAAACTGAGCACGGATTTTAATTTACATAAACAATTATAAAATTAGTAACTAAACTCCCAAAATAAGTTTTGTAGTTAGTCAGGAATGAATGTCTGTAGTTTAATAAGCTGGTTTAACATCATTAGGTTTAATAACATGAGTTTAATTGATTATTCTGTTATATTTGTATATAAAACAAAGACAATAATATGAAGCTGCATGTGTGTTACATTATTACTAATATTTAATAAAATGATGAAAATGTCTAAAATGAATGATGTAAGTCACATGGATGTTTTGTGTGTTTAATGTGAGTGTCATTGGCTACAGACACTGAAACACTTCACATTTCTTCTGCTAATAGTGAGACGATCCCCAACACTGCAGCACGGAGCACAAACACAAAGCTAAGTGGCTGTATTCTGGCTTCATCATAACAAGTGTAGTTTAGTAAAGGTTGTGCTTGTAGTCTTCTTCCATTTCAGCACCAAACTGTAACTGTGCTGATGAATCTGTGTTTTGTTGGTGAGGAAGAGCACAATTCTGAATGTCTAAGGTCTTCAATATTAAAAACGTCATTGTTCAGTATAAATTATTGGATCTTTTCACTTATTTGCCCGAACACCAAAAGCGCATTTTTCCATTTTCGCCCAAATATTTTCGGTTGCTGAATATTTTGTGCATCTCTAAAGCAGCAGATAAAACAAACATGACAATATTCCTTCAGTCTGCTCTGTGAATAGAGGTAAAAAGGCAGAGTTGAATATAAATCACTCACAGTGAAGTTGATGGCTTTGGGAAGGTGGCCGGTTTGGATCCAGGGATGCACCTGACTCAGCTCTTTCTTCTGCTCCTCAGTGAAGTGCGGCTGCTGCATCTGTGGAGTTTTCAGAAGCTCTCTGTCCTCTCGCAGTACCGTCTCTATGTCTCTACAACACGCAAATGCACACGTATGAGTGATGGCTCAGCTAAAAATCTAACTCAAAATGAATGCAGTGGATCGTTCCATATTATTGGAACTCTGAAGATGCTTCGTGACATCAGAGAGAAAAATGTCAACACTAATCTTGTCCTCTACACCAGAACGAGTCAAGGTATCTCACCTTTTGGGCAGCTGGTATGTCATCATTACTTTTTCGTCTGTGTTGGCCATGACGAGCCAGATGGGATCCTGAAGGACGTACTTAATGAACTGCTCCTCTCCGGAGCCGCCTGAAGCTTGCTTGTGACCGTGGTCATTCTCCGAGGAGTCTATACTTCCAAAGTACTTGCTGGTGTTACTGCTTCCTGGGTTTGAAATAAATGAAACAGTATATATGTAAACATGTACATACACTCACTGGCCAATTCATTAGATATAATGCATTTCTATAGCGCTTTGAAGAACTACTATTGGTGAGCATATGGATACAATGGACAAATAAACTGTGTCTAATCATTAGGCAGAAGTCTTCATCAGGCCATCACTGGACGATAAGACGGGCTGTTCAGTAATGACTTCATGACAGAGCTGTGAAACCTTTCTGTATTGTTAATACTCACTGGTGCCACTCCCTGATGTGCTACAGCCATTAGACCCAGAGCCAGATGATCCAGATCCAGATCCAGATCCTGAGGATCCGGACCCCGAGGCAGCCGACCCCGTTCCTGAACGCGAGTCCTCTTGCAGCAGCAAGTCCAGCAGGTCGCTGGAGGTGGACATGGCATCCTGGTTGGACTCACTGACTTCAGCCTGAGAGACGAGAGCATCAAATTGTTTGTCAAATGTAACAAAACATGAAATCAGTTTTTGTATTAGAACGTTCACACTTTTCTTGCTTCGTCCATTCAAATATGCCACAAAAGTAGATGTAGAGTGATGTGTATTATATATGTCTACTCTTTTGTGTTGTTTTCAAATGAATTTCATATTAGAATATTATGACCCCACCCTGATTTGGAATAAACGCCCTGACACTTTCCTGTGTGTTCATTATAGAGGTTAACTGGTCCACTGTGGCGAGTTCATTGCTCTGTAGCACTCATCAGTCGTTGTTCACCACTGTTATACTGTTGGGAGGCTTAATGTACGAGTACATGACTCGCCTTAACAAATTAACACTTACGCTATCCTTAACACTGTCACGAGTCCCAGAGGTCTGTGGTCCTTGGGTAGCCACTCCCCCTGGGGGCGGAGTCTGTTGTGTGACATCAGTACGGTTGCTTGGTAGCTCCTCCAGCTGGAGCAGATTGAGAGGGGAGGAGCATCGGGAATGGAAAAGAGGAGATCCCGCCCCCTCGCGGTCCTGGGCCGGCTGGCCAGTGGACTGTGGGGTGCTGGAGCGGGAGGGTCCGTGAGGAGGCGGGGCCGTAGAGGTGGGAGGTGCAGGTATAGCAGCTCCATTCTGGAATCCATACATCACGTTTGGGTTATAAAACTGCTGGGGGGCAGCTAAAGACTGGGCGGGGTTCAGCTGAGGGGTGAACTGCCCTACAGTTGGGTTAAAACCAGCCACAGCTGGGCTGATCTGAGTCACTGCTGGATTAAACTGGGGGTTGAGCTGGGTAGGCAGGGGCATGGCCTGTCCAAGCTGCTGTACTGGAGCACTAAGCTGAGTGTTTGCACCATTAAACTGAGGAAACATACAGTTAGGCAGGAGGAAGGCCATCACTGGAGGTGGCACCGAAGGGAAAATCTGGGAGCCTTGCATTGGAAATCTGTGGCCCATTTGTGGGCAAGAAAACGTGGCCTGCATCCTCGGGTCCATCTCCATCTGTGGCACTGGGAAAGGAGGGTAGAGGGAATAAAAGGGCATGTAGCCAGGAGGGTAAGACGTCATGATGGGTGGTCCGCTAGCCTGAGAGTCCACGGATGTCGGCCAGGGTGAGGAAGACGACTGCGCCCCCCCAGACAGATGCTGACTGCTGGGGAATGCAGAGGCACTAGGACCCTCTGCAGTGGATCTGGGGGGTATGCTGGGCCCAGATGTGGACAAAGGTGGGGTGACGGGGAAAGGGTCCTCAACTTGGTGCTTTAGTCGTTTGCCTCCTCTGCCTCGCCGGCGTCCACTTCCGCCACCTGCTGGGTAGTTCTGGGAGCTGCGAACACCTGAGCAACACAAAATAGACTTTTAGGACTTATAGCTCATGAAACTCAGCAACGCACAATCTTTCATTTAGTGTAAATTATTATTCAAACTAAATCAGCATAAAAAGGCTTGAAGTGTCACTTCATGTGCAAGTAAAATCAAATATATTCCCATTTTTCCCCTCCCACTGTATTAATAACCAATTAACCCATTCGCGAGGGACTCTCCCCATCACTTTTACAATGTTTCTGACTCTAGGAGGGTGAAGACAAGCACACGCCTCCTCCGATACGTGATACAGCCACCACCTCTTTTCAACAAAACAGGTTAAATGCCTTGAACGTTACCATCACTGCCACTGTGAACTACAACACTGCAAAAAATGATGCCAAGTTAAATCTTTTGCAGAAATTAGCATTCAGAAATCTACACAGACTTTTAGGAGTCCACCACAAGAAGTCAGGAGTGCCAGTGTTGTACCGTTAGCTGCAGGTGTGGCTGCTTGTCTGTGCTGAGTCGGGCTTGACTGGATCAGCCTCAGTTGGCTCAGGTCTTTGAAGCGGTTGAGGAAGGCCTGCTCCTCCTGCTGAGTGTGAGTGGACAGAACCTCTTTAGTGAGACCCCATCTGGTCACTCCTCCCGCACCCCTTCTTCCCTCTTTCTCCTTCTCCGCAGGGCTGGGAGAGGCTGCAGGCTGTGGCGTCGCTCCTGCAGGTGACGCGGTCGGCGTTGGAAGGGCTGCAGTAGTTGGTGCAGAAGTGGGCGTGGTTGGAGGCTCCTCCATCATGACGATGTCTGGTGATGGAACAAAAGAACAGAATTTTAGTTTTTGCTCCTCAAACTAAAAACTACTGATTGCAGTTCTTCTCGTGGCCAAACACACTTAACTCCTCTGTCCATTTGGTCACTTTGTAGTTCTACAATTACATTTCGACGCTGTTTGGGTTCTAGAACACTAGAACCCTGGTGATTGGTGTACAAACTCTACCTGACTCTGGTGGCTTCTTGTCTCCAACGTGGACAATAGTGCTGCTGAAGCTGCACTGAGAGGTGACCGACACCACACTCTCAGCCTTGTAGTGCAGAGCCAGCGGGGTCAGAGGGTGAGTTGGCTCCGTGGGGATGACCTTTGAACCCTCAGTGACCTCCAGTGTGTTCACTATACCTGATGGGCAGAGAAGGGTGTGTCTTTATATGCACACTAGCACTGTTACATTAATACATGTTTGAAAGTCTGTGTAGTACTCAATCCTTCTTTAACTGGTTATGAATTTCAATACACGATGCCAAAAAAATTAAGTTCATTTTGTCTCATAATTTAATTAAAAAATGTTATTTTATATTACACAGTGATTCTTGAAAGTTTATGAACCTTTTAGAATTTTCTATATTTCTGCATAAATGTGACCTAAAACATCATCAGATGTTAACACAAGTCCTAAAAGTAGACAAAGAGAACCCAGTTAAACAAATGAGACACAATTATTAGACTTGCTCATTTATTTATTGAGGAAAATGATCCAATATGACATATTTGTGAGAGACAAAAGTATGTGAACCTCTAGGATTAGCAGTTAATCTGAAGGTGAAATTAGAGTCAGGTGTTTTCAATCAATAGGATGACAATCAGGTGTGAGTGGGCACCTGTTTTATTTAAAGATCAGAGATCTATCAAAGTCTGCACTTCACAACATGTTTGTAGAAGTGTATGATGGCACAAACAAAGGAGATTTGTGAGGAGCTCAGAAAAAGAGACGTTGATGCTCATCAGACTGGAAAAGGTTACAAAACCATCTCTAAAGAGTTCAGACTCCACCAATCCACAGTCAGACAGATTGTGTACAAATGGAAATTCGGGATCATTGATGCCTCCTAAGGAGTGTCGACCAACAAAGATCACTCCAAGAGCAAGGCGTGTAATAGACAGTGAGGTCACAAAGGACCCCAGAGTAACTTCTAAACAACTGAAGGCCTCTCTCACATTGGCTAATGTTAATGTTCATGAGTCCACCATCAGGAGAACACTGAACCACAATGGTGTGCATGGCAGGGTTGTAAGGAGAAAGTCACTGCTCTCCTAAAAGAACATTACTGCTCATCTGCAGTTTACTAAAGATCACGTGGACAAGCCAGAAGACTATTAGAAGAATGTTTCGTGGACGGATGAGACCAAAACAGAACTTTTAGGTTTAAATGAAAAGTGTTATGTTTGGAGAAAGGAAAACACTGCATTCAGCATAAGAACCTTATCTCATCTGTGAAACGTGGTGGTGATGGTATCATGGTTTACATGTCAGTAGTAGTGTATGTTTACCTTTAGCCGGGCATGCAGCTTCTCTCCGTTTGTCATCATCTGAAGTGGAGGATGTGGTACAGGAGGAGGATCCACATTTCCTCTTGACTGTGTTAGGAACCTTACAGCTCTCCAAATAACTGACGGGAATAAAAAACAAACATCAAGGCTGCTGTGAAGACTATACACACATTCATAACATCTGTTTAAGGTATAATCTCTTAAGATGTACAACCCAAAGCTGGGATGGGGGCAATTTAGGGCTAGTAATATGGAAAAAACTAAATGATGTGATTTCATTGTATTTTAATTGTACTGAAACAGGAGTTATGAAAGGAGTAAAGATGAGTAGAGGATCTTCAGGAAAAAAAGACAATATTGGAGACATCTGCGCATTTCTCAACAAGACAATACAAAAGCACATGCTGCACACATCACAAAGGCCTGGCTGTAGAAGAAGAGGATAGTGGACCTTCCTGCCAATAATCTATGCCAACCCCTCACGTAAACTTACCGGATGATGCTGTCCAGACAGTTGATCTGTTGGTACGAGTAGGTGGCTGGGAGCTCTTTCCTTGGTAACTGTGTGGAAGCCTGTGCTTTCGGGATAACCGGTGCCACCTGCTGGCTCTCTCTGGAAGTGCTCTCTGCTTCTGCAGCCTTCACTATTTGTCCTGAAGCATAAAGAGCTAAGAGTCAAACAACAGGAACATGTTGTGTGTTTGTATTTATACCTAGTTAAATAGTCTTATACATGCAGACGATTTAAAGCTACCAACTCTTTAATAACCTGCAGAAACTGCTCAATAATAAAAACTGTAAATATTCACAGTAAAGGTTTTTTTCCTCATATTAAAAGTAGGCTTGGACACATGTTCTTGTAATACTAACCATGATGGAGTTGTATGTTCAGGTTCATCACTTATATACATGTAGTATTAATACATTATATTAGAACATATAACAGTTCACCAGTCTAATGAACAGGACCCTAGTGAGCAGAGGAGGGGTCACGTGTCATTCTGAAGTGATTTATTTTACAATACTGACCAATACTCCGTACTTTTAATGCGTTTACCTCTTTTCTTTTCTCTCTTTTAAATTCTACACATTTATCTTTGTTATTTCTGAATCTGTAAAGGTCTTTGAATGACTGTGGTGTATGAAAGCTGTTATAGAGATAAATCTGCCATGCCAGCGGTCATTATCAAGACATATTGGACCTCTGATGACTCGCTCGGATCAATGATGCGTTCCGCCGTGAGCCACATAAATTCACAGGAAGTCTTACAATCAGTGTCTACAGTGGTTTGTATCCCAGCAGTGTTGCATCCAAAAGTCATTACTGGAGGATCATTTGTGATGGTTCTGCAGACGTAAATCTGCTAAAATGCTGACGTCTCCGTGTTTACAGAAACCTCGTCTGTGTTACTGCGGTACATACCTGAGCTGGCCTGTTTGCGAGGAGTGGGTCTGTTTCGGGATTCTGCGTAAACCTGCTGTCCGCTGGTCTTCAACATGTGCACATCCTTACACATCTGCTGGAAGGTCTGAAAAAGAGAGCGAGCAGGAGCTCAACTTCTGACCACACTGCACTTTGAGATGTTTATAAAACTCCTCCAGGGCTTCCGGTTTCCTCCCACAGTCCAAAAACATGGCGGTCAGGTGAATTGGGTACTCTAAACTGTCCTATGTAATGCGTGTGTGTCCCGGGCTTGGCTAGTGTGTAATGCTCTGCCCTGCGCCCACTGTGGGGGTAGGGGACTAAACGCGACCCCGTAACAGACTGCAGCTATGCCCGTCATCGCCTTCGAATAAACTCTGAATGAACTCACCAGTTTGCTGCTGCGTGGCGGCTCCTCGGTGGCGGCTCCGTTGCTGTCGCTGGATGAGGCGAGGCTGGGCTGGTGCTCGCGGGAGCCGCTGCTGCCGAGGCTGCCGTAACCCTGAGAGCCTCCGCTGTGCACCGGCTGCACCAGAAGCCTGTGGATCTGCTCGCTGAGCTGAGGCACCTCAGGAGACATGGCTCTCACCTCGCCTTCCTCAGGGGCCGTGAACACGTCCTCATTCAGGGGACTCCTACAGGGACCGAACAGCAGCAAGAGGGTCTATTTAAGTACTGGTGCATCTCCAATCATCACGAAAAAGGTCACTTTTGTTTAGAATCAAGTTCAAAAAGGTAAACCGTCATTGTATATCACTTTCTAATCAACTGTCAAGGACGTGATGGTAGGATACGGGGTGAAGCGTGGTGGAGGCAGCATCTCAGCATCAACTTTGTGGGATGTTCTAGAGCCGCCATAGTGAAGGAGGGTGGACATTAAGTGCCTCCCAATGGCATAACAGTGGTGCACCATGGGCCAATGATGCCAGAGAGGACACAACTCAACGTATAGAGCAGTCGTCACACCACAGTGGACCAGTACTTACAGTACTAGTGTCCTCCAAGCCAAGGGTGCATATTCCCACAAACAGGTAGGTGGTCTTAATACTGTGATATGACTGCATTTCAAACCGTTTTTCTGGATTTTTTGTATTAAATTATGAAATTTTAAGCAATATTCTCAGTTTTGGAATGAACTGTCATGTTTTAAACACGGTTTCATTGCTGTAATGATTCTTTTGAGGGTCAGTCACTCACGTTCGGACTTTGTGGCGGCCGACGATGAAAGCCACCTTTCTGCTCCAGGGGTTGATGAAGGAAGACCAGCTGGTATCCATGGTCAGATACTCTCCACTCCGGGCGCACATGCGCAGGGGCGAGTGGTCGAAAGGCTGACCGGCATACTGGATGACTGGAATATAGAGAAAAGAAGATGGGGAACAACAAAAGAGTATCTACACTCTGGCATTTCGGCAGAATAACTATGATGCGTCTGAGCAGCAGAACCACAGCCAGCAGATATAACGTTCAGAGATGTAACAAATAAAATCTCTTCATTTTGTAATATTAAAACTGCTTATAATGTTTATTTCATTCTTCCAAATAAAATTCTGTGTTGTTTTTATTGTTTGCATTTCTATATAATGTTAACACACAGTCCTAACACAATATTATGACGACCTCCTTGTTATCTCCACTCACTGAAGTCCATCTATGAGTTCAAATGAACATAGTTCTGTAATTACACTTTGTTCAAGACCTCCACAGAGGAGGTGGATCATCCTCAGTGACACTGATGTGGTGGTGGTGTCAGAGATGTTGACACCTCAATGCCACTACTGGAGTGAAAATAGTGACCAGACAACAGCATCAGGACCAGAGGAGCGTAATCCAGGTCCAGAAAGTAAAAATCCACCCCAGGATTTTGTTTCCACTGCCTTGTTGGTTCTGCTGCAGATATGCTGCAGCAGACACACATGAAGTTGGAGCAAAATCCTGGGACGGATTTTTACTTTCTGGACCTGGATTACGCTCCTTTACAGAGGAGCGACACAGAGCATCACTGAGAATGATCCACCTCCTCTTGTATAACCACAGAATGCACCTCAGTGGAGCTAAAATGGACAATGAGTGTACATACAATGGGTCAATGTTCTGATATGACTGCCTTTCCTCCCGTTAGTATTAGATCTTGTGAAACACATTGTAATCAAATCAGAGGTTGGAGATTTATTCCTCTACAAACAACAGACATCCCCCAGCCTGTGAAACTCACTTTTTTTGTGAATGTCTATCATTAGTGGTCTGTCCTCAGGATGAAGGTACATCAGCAGTGGGGTTCCAACCAGGTCCTGAGGCAGATACCCCAACAGTGGTACAGCTCTGTGTCAAGAACAGATACAGAATGCAATCATTATTACAAATAAAATAAAGTAGAAAGAATTGTTTGCATAGATGCATAGACATCACTAAACTAACCTCTCATCCACTTCCTGGAACAGACAGCTGGCCGTGTGGCTGGTGGTGAAGATTCTTTTGTCTGCTGGGATGCGAGGAGCTGACGGACAGAAAAAAAAAGAATTTTAGCATTATGCAGGTGTGCACGTCACAAAAACAAAATCTCAGCTGTAGTAGCTGATCGTGAGGACAGACATGACTTGGATGACAAACAGTGACTGACCAGGACTGTGAGACACGAGGGAACCTTTAAACCAAACAATCAGAGCAGGTATGAGGGGCCGGGGCTGTGCGATGATGATAACACAAGGGTAGAGACAACATAACGTAAACAAAGGGCACATGGACAAGACCGAGACGAGGCTGTGGCAGGAGGTTTCACAATAGATAGCTTATGGCTCATAAAAATAAAAAATCCACAATCTCAAATGATTACAATTTCATTTATTCATAATATTCTAATTTTTCACTAGAAAAGGCTTGAAACGGGACACGGAAATGACAAAACAAGCTCTGTGTCTCTTCCCAAATGCAGTTAATCAGCCAAGATATGTCTTCGTTTTAACCCTGTGGAGTCAGCATATTAACAAAATTCTGTAAAAACCCAATGAACACTGCAAAATTTTATCCTATAAACAAAACTAAATATAGCCTAGAAACCTTAAAAGGTTTCATTTTCAAATGTATATAGCTTGACTATATTTTTAGATTCTTGTGAGAGGAGCTTAAATAAGCAGAGACATGTCTGTGAGAACGAGTCACACAGCTGTGCATAGTTTCCCGCCAAAAGACGTGCTCCGTCATTCATATGATAATGACATGGTAATTCCAGAAATTCCATTGGTGGGTTCCAGTGGCCTGGACTCTGTGGAATGTTGATTCAAGACATCGGACCCGATTGTTCATGCCAATCTCAAATATTCAGTGTAGGGTTAGTGGCTGAGGAAAACGGAGTGTCACCTCACATTAGTTAAGCTTTAGAAATAAAACCACATACAATGTTTAAAAACTGTAATGAGCAGTGTGTAGCCAACACCACTGTTTATTCAGTTCTGAGCTCAAAAGTCTTGGCTAGAAATGTTGAGTGTTTTTTCACAATATATCAGCACATCTGAAAAGTCAGATTTAATCAGAATACAGAGTTATGACACTGTAATGGAAACAATGGAAGCATATATATCCTACTAATCAGCAGTCAGCATGATGCAGAGTTTAAACAGTAGCAGTGGTCAGAATTCTGTCCATATTTTACTCAATTTTAATAGTTAACACACTGTAATAGTGTCAGAAAGTATATCTGAGTATATATTCCCTCAACATAATCTGAGGGAAGTGTGATGGAGGTATGCAGTAAGCACCATGCTGACTGCTGATTGGTGGGATATATATGTTTACATTACTTTAGTGATGGAGGAGTTGTGAGCAGTGATGGCTTGAATCTCTCACCCTCATATCCAGAGTGGACCCTCTCAGCGATGAGCAGACAGCACGGCTCAGGCTGGGAGATGTCCGAATCCCGCAGGGTCAGCTGATACGGGGTCAGACGGAATGGATAATACTTCATCTCTCTTCCGCTCTCCCTTTCCCCGCTGATCCGACAGAACATGGACTTCTCCTGAGCACAGTCAACCGGGGACGCTGCCGAAACACAGAACAGTGTTTACTCTGCGGTCAAACTGCAGATTAGGGACGACTCTCTGTGATACTCTTTAATACACTATTACAGGTGTACATGCAGTTTAATATACAGTGCGAGTTTGACATGAAAATGTTTAAATAGTAACATTTCATGTATTTAGTCTGATCTTTTTGGAAAGATGTTTAAAACTACGACAGTGTTAGAAAATTTAATATTGTGATAATTATTGCGATCAATATAGAAAAATGTATCGAGAAACTTTTTGGTCATATCACCTAGCTCTACCCTATCACCCCCTAGTGTTTTTTCAGTGTAATTGCAGCGTGTCACAGGCAGACCAACGCAGAAGTATAAATTCATACTACAGTGTAGGCTACGTAGTAGGCAACGCAGTAGGCTACGCTGTAGGCAACGCGTTGACTCGACACAGAAGTATAAATTGGCCTTAAGCTCTAAAAATCTGAAGAGCTGTAGTTTAGCTCAGTAATCCGATTACTCAGAGCATATATACTCTGATCTCATTCAGATTTCTTTGTATATGTGTGAGAACAGACTGCGGTACCAGAAATAAACAAGCACCATTTAACACAGCGACACCGATTGTATCTGTTCATATTTGTGTCTCAAAAGAATCTGCCAACCTGCAAGTCACTGTACCGCCCCCATCAGCACATCACCACTTTAAACCAACTGATTAATGTGTTTAAAATGTAGATACCAGCACGAGTGCAGGTGGCCCACGGAGGCAGACGGCAGGGCGCTGTGCTGCTGTAGAAGGTGCTGACGTCCTGAGGGGCCAAAAGCTCCGAAAACAGGGCCCCCTGCAGGCTCTCCGGCTTACAGCGCAGCAGGAAGGACGCCTGCGGGGAAATATACACCACCTTCCCAGAGAGGAAGGACACGGCAACAGAGAACGTGTCCTAAAAACAGAGAAGAGACATTTTGAGCATAATGAGAAACTGTAGAACAAAAAAACTTCTGAATCATCATTTTACATGTTTATTTGTACGTCCACACTGTTAATATTAATCAAGTCGAGTTAGTCCTCCACCCAAAGCAGGATGAGGTACACACAGCTTTTAAGTTAGGACATGATTCAGTCAGGGATGCTTAATAAGGCAAAGTGGGGTTACATGACAATCTAGCCTCACAATGCATCCATTTCATCTCCAAAAATTAGAATGTGATCAAAAATGTTCATTTCTGTTCATAATTCAGTTCAAAAATGTAAACTGGCATATATTTGATATTCAGTGCACATAAAATGACATTTTTTGAGACCATTTGAATGGTAAAAATTATATTTTCTAATAATGTGAGCTACTGATTTCTTTTCCTATAAGGTATCAGCCTCCGGAGCTGGGAATTGTGGGTTCAAGTGCCACCTGGGTCGACCAGGGCCCTTCCTGATGGGTGAGGCTCACTGAAAGAGCCTGAAAAACAGCCTGAAATGTGAACTGATGACGGCGACACTTTCAGGATCACATATTTAACCATTTTTAAATAATAATTACGAGACTAATACAGGCACGTTTAAATCATGCTGGTTAGTTTATTCTGGTGGGACCAAGCGGAGTCGTGAGCCTAGACTTCCCCGTGGCATCGCTCTTAAACAATATCCGGAGAGCTTTTCCTTACTACTGTGGCCCTTTGGCAGGCAGGCAAACGGATGGCACTAAAAAAAAAAAAAAAAAAAACTTGGCACAGTGATTAGGGATCTGGTTTTGTGACTGGAAGGTCGTCGGTTCGATCCCCTGGCAGGTCATGACTGAAGTGCCTTTGAGCAGGGCACCTAACTCCCAACTGCTCAGTGGGCACCATGGGTACTTATGCCCACCACTTCTGGCATGTTCTCAAAGCCGCGTGTGCGTTTCATTGCAGGGATGGGTTAAATGCAAAGGTCAAACTCCATTGACACAATCGCATTGGCAAAAAAGAAATAACATTAATATTAAATGTAAACGCGAGCATTGAGTGAAAACCATGTTGGAGTGGTTCTATGTAATCTTTGTCTTGTGCTCCTACACAGAAGATAAACCTTTCTTTAACTCTCTTCTACTAATTCACCATTTGTGCATCTTTAACATTTTAAACCTGTTTAATCTTAGTTTTAGCTTAGACATGCTTTGGGAAATTGCCCTCCAGTATATAAAATACAGTCTGAATTAAATCATGAACAACAATACACTTATTCACTACATCCCCACAGCAGTAGCTCTGAGAAAGCCTTTGCACAGCACAGACAGAAGAACAGAAGGCGATGTATCAGAAAAGGTCGTACGGTGTTTTGCAGCGTGTACTCCGAGGTGATGTTGTCCAGTTCTTCGATGGTGAACGCAGACAGATCCAAGCAGCAGCCGTGACTCTCCTCCACACTCCACTGATGATAATACTCCTGATTGGCTGCAAAATTTCAACACAAAACATAGCCAAAATGTTAAAAACTCATGCTAGGAAAAGCCCACATTAACGTAAAGTAATTACATTCAGTACAACTGCTAACACAGACTATGTTATTATATATCTACTATCATTACATATATATATTAATTAGAGAGCGCGAGAGCGAGCGAGGGCGAGAGAAAGATATAGAGAGGTAGAAAGAGATGCAGTATTCGGTCTAGAGCAGACGCTGCCGGCAAGATGGATGGCAGAGGCGGAGCCACCCCCTGGCCAACCTGGTGATAGCGGGGAGGACGGAAAATGACGCCGACGCGTCAGCACCTGCGGAGGCGAATTGCTTCCCTTTAAAGTTGAGTAGTAGCTTGCGATTGGCTGGGAACTTGAATGAATAAGTGACATAGTACTTGTTTAGGAAAACGCCACAGCATTAAGTTTTTATGGCAGAGCTTCTGCTTCAGCTTCTATTTCTCAAAGCCGAGCCAGTCGTCTGCACATGCTGAAGGTCTAAACCAGCCAATATCACTAAAGACCTCAGTAATCTCACCTCGCACTTGTTTCACACAGTTGAGCGCATACTGCAGCGAGGCCAGTGTGCTGGACCGGCCTTTGCCCCTCTGCTCCGCAGGAACGCGGATCTTCAGCTCGTGAAGAGCCTTCAGCAGCTCCTTCTGAGTCTGCAGACGAGCAGGATGGTCACTGCTGCAGCCGCTGGTGGACGGCTGGTCCTGCTCCGAGCTCCCGCTCAGCAGACTGTAAGCAGCCGAACTGCTGGGAGGAGACGGGCTGTGCGAGTTAGAACTGGAGGGAAGAGGAGGAGGAGAGGCTGAGAGTTAGAAACAATGTGTTAAAGCAGTGTGAGTCTGCTGATTTAAAAGTCTCAGTTAACACTACGAATAAAATAAATTAACATTAATAAGTAGTGATGCATGTGAATGTGTGTTAACCCTTAAAAAAGCTCTCACAACTGTAGTTATCATCCAGTACTAGTCTATCTAATGGCCTTTACGTCACACTTAACACTAGTGTCGAGGCCAAAGGTTCTGAAACTGATGCACATTTTGGGTTTCAAAGTTTGCTGCTTCAGTACTTTGATATTTTCGTCAGAAGTACAATTACAAGCATTTTAAGTTTTTAGCTTTTATTAAGGAATACAAGACTTCTGCAAGTCGTCCAGGCATGCTGGGATATCAGCTTCTGGGTCAGATCATGACTGATGGTCACCCATTCCTCACAATTCAAATTTACGGTTCGTTTGTCCACCTGCTGTTTCAGGAATGACCGCAGGTTCTGGGGACCGCAGAGATCTGGGGACTTTCCTGGACAAGTTCCAATCCCGATCATGCTGTTTGACTTCAACAGCAAAATTGGTCTAAAAATTGGTCCATCTACCCACCTGCACTCCCTCTGGGTGGGTCATCCCCATCACTACTACCTTGTAATGTCCGCTTGCTCAGGTGTCTGTTAGCTGATGTATCAGAGCTGCTCTTTCCTCCGTGCTCATTGGCTGCCCAGCGATGATGCATCAGGTGGTTGACTTATGCTAGTCTTCACCCTCCTACAGTAACTGGGAGAGTCCTTGTGGATGGGTGGGTCGATTTTGAGGTCCAGGTTTTGCACCACAAGCTATTTTCTTGGAATAGACTTTAAAACTATGCTGAATTTTATTTTGTTGCAATCCTTTACTGATGTTTCAATCCCAAATAAATTGAACTGAGCACCCAGCTTGTTCTGCTGAAGGGCGCCCTCTTATGGCAGTAATTTGAATTGTAAGATGCTGCGCAACCTGAAAAATGATTTCATTCGTTGCATTCATCAGTAAACTGTGAGCAAGTTCTATAAAAACCCTATGCCGCGAGTGGCTCAGTGGGCTATGAGCCGAGGATCGCGAGTTCGAATCCATCATCAGCCGGGGGCTTGAGAGAGCAGAACTGGCATTGCTCTCTCTTCAGGTGGGCAAGATGGTGCACTCTACCAGGCACTGTAAAGAATGTTGACTGACTCCGGCATTAACCAGGCGATCGATCAGAACTGGGGATCTGGGCTTTCCTCCGAGCGCGCTAGCTGCCCAGCGATGATGCATCACCAGCAGTTCAGGAAAAGGGGACTGACGTCACTGGTATTGAAGGAAGAGGTACCTGTACTCGTCACCCCATCGAAGAGAGCTGATTAAAGGGGCGGGGTTAATTGGCCATTAAAATACATTGGGGAGAAAATCAGGAGTTTTAAAAGGTTAACAGAAGAAGACCATTTCAAGCACCGCCCCCTTTTAAAGTAACCAGTCTGTTCTTTTCATTCTTTGTTCGTTTTCCTGGTGAGGAATGATCTGATGACTATTCATAAAGATCTAGAGGTAATGCAAATTGCCAAACTTTGTGAAAACCCAAGATTTGCGTCAGCCTCATAACTTTTGGTCACAACTGTGCAATATCTAAAACATTTACTTAGAAATGACGAAGCGAGTAACTAAGTATTTGCCGACACTCGTCGTTATCGTGGTGCAATGACGATTGGATACCTCTTGCTCTCCGTAGCCTCTATAGCAGAGTCTTTTCCATTGTTAGAGCTGCAGGTGGATGCTTCCTGTCCTGCATGGCCGTCACACTCTCTCTCCGCAGAGTCGTTCCCACTGGACTGGCCGTCCGTGTCGTCCGAGTGCGACGGCTGAGCCGCTCTGGAGCTATCGCCGCGGTGGCTGACCACACCCCTGCGACTCAGCCTGGGGGAACCGGCTCCATGTTTTCTCTCTCCATCCTCATCAGCTCTTCCGAGCCCTTTACTACCATCACTGCTGACTGCAGCCTTTAAGTTAGCATCACTCATAATAAAACTCGGCTATGTGACACAATGTGCTCCTTGCATGTATGCTGAAATTGTTCTGTGGCCACACATTAATCAGCTGTGATGCAGAAGAAATGGAAAAGTCCGTCTGAGGGCTTTTTCTTGACGTTTAGATTCTCTTCGGGTCTTGTATCCTTTGCTGATTGACACCTGGTAGGAAATATAAACAATAAGGAAGAATGTCAACCAGTTCTATTTATTAGACAATGATGAGCCAAAACGTTGACTAATATGCTAATACATGGTCATATCAGGATATTATGACCTCTCCTGGTTTGGCCTGAGATGGGCAAAAGGTGTAAAACCATCATCATGGACAATGAATGTGATGTGACTGATGTCCAAAAGATGATGACTGGGTACCAGGTGAAGCATGGTGGAGGCAGCATCTCATGAACCACTAACTTTGTGGGATGTTCTAGAGCCACCATCGTGAAGATGTACTGAGAATGGACTTCTCGTATATTTAGCCTCCCACGGCATAATAGTGATGCCTCACTGACGCCAGATGGGAACAACATCTCAGGCGAGTGGCAGAGAGCAAATCAACATTCGTTGGCCAAGTGGTCTACAGCTCCAGATGTAACCCTCTGGAGTCAGCTCTCCCGCCGGTGGCATATTAACAAAATTTAGCAAAAACGCTTATATAGCTCGGCCAGATTTTATCTTAAACACCAAATATACCCCGGAAACCTTAAAGGGTCTACTTTTCAAATATATATAGCTTGAATCAAAACATATTTAGATATTTGCGAGAGGAGCTTAAATAAGCAGAGACATGTCTGTGAGAGCGACTCTGAGAGCTGCACACATTTTCCCACCAATAGATGCGATCTGTCACTCATATGATGACATGATAATTCTGGACATTTCATTGGTGGGTTCCAGCGGCCAGGCATCTGTTGAATGTTGATTCTACATCTCTGACACAAGGTGATCCTGAACAACAGACATCTCACTTGAGTGCGTCACACCTCTCCAATATTCAGTCTAGGGTTAGTGGCTGAGGAAAACGGAGTGTCACGTCACATTAGTTAAGCTTTAGAAATAAAACCACATAAAATGTCTAAAAACTGTAATGACCAGTGTGTAGCCAACACCTCTGTTTATTCAGTTCTGAGCTCAAAAGTCTTTACTAGAAATGTTTAGAGTGTTTTTATTCACAATATATCAGCACATCTGAAAATAGGTTTTTGTAAAGTCTAAATTTAGAGCAGATTTAATCAGAATATAGATTTGACACTCTTACTGTTTTGACACTGTTGTTGTTGAGTTTGTGCTAAACAAAAGCCTGTGTAACACTTTGGAAACAAATAATTTTAGATGGGTGTAATTTGTAAAAAGTGAAGGCATGTCAGACTACATCAGAGTGTCTGAAATACCCTCAGACTCCAGAGGGTTAAGAGTCAGCCTTTTTGGAGGCGTATGATTGAATCCCACATCTACCACTAAGGTTCTTTACAGCCAGAAGTCCAGAAAAAAATTGACTCAATGAATAACACACTGTGGATTCTGATGTGACTATATATGTAATATCTTCATCATTTTAACTGCACTGCAGTTATAATTTCACCAAATAATGTTTCCTAGAGCTCAGTATGCTCTACTTAACTGTGCCTGCTAGATATAGTATTTGCCTTGGTGTTGCTGAAGGAATTTAACAAAGCTATGTGATGGCTGAGGAGAACTGTGCTCTTCACAACAGCCACTTTTTCTCCAAATACATTTGTGTTTTACTACATTTATGGTAGTTTGTATTGATTGTAGTAATGCATAATTTATTGTAAAGGTGCCGATTGGAGACGCCACATCATTACACTGTTATTAATCACGGATTAATGAAGTTATACCGAGTTTCTCATATAGTCTCAAACTTTATCTCAGCCATGTGGGGCTAAAAATCCTCAAAACCAACCAGAGCTTCAGTAACTTATGTCAGCGTCAGTTGAAGTATTTACAGATTTCAGGATCCATTGTAATTTAATATTATGACAAAGGCAATTATATGTGAGCATCAGTGAGCTGGTACTCACTACAGGAAACTCTAAAGATCTGCTCACTGGTGTCAATTCATGGAGATTTAATGAAAAAATGCAATACAACGTTTTTCATGAAACAGTCTTTATAAACTTTACAGGTCTTTATAAACTACTTTTAAGACTTTAAAACATTGGCTTGGCTCTGCTCAGCTAACCAATCAGCACTCAGTAGCTGAAATGCATCACTGCACACACAGACAATTTAAGAGTACCCAATTCACCTGACCTCCATCTTTTTGGACTCTGGGAGGACAACTGGAGCCCACAGATGCCACGCAGACATGGGGAGGACATGGAAATTGCACCCAGAGGGGGACTCAAACCTGAATGTGCTAACCAGCAAGCACTGTAAACTTCCTAAAATTAATAAAATGTGCATTATAAACTAGCAGAGACCAGCCCATCTGGTCCAATCATATTTTATCACATTTTATCTTACACCTGTGTGCCTCGCTCTCCTGGGCAAGGCATTGCACCAGGGAAGGTGGCAACCTGTGGTGCCCTGGTTCCTGAAATTCATGTGGAGTTACTTTACCTAAACACTGCTGCAGACCAAGTACACCGCTCAGGGCAACATGGTTCCTGTTTGGCAGTGGACTCTCTCAGCCCTTGTAAAGGAAAGAGTTCATTGCCACCAAGTTGTGTGTGCACAGAGGAGTTAAACTCAGCCAGCCAGAGCTGGTTTTAATGTTGTGGCTGATGTGCATGTGCACTGTTGTATCCCGGCAGGTCGATATTCAGCTCACAGGAGAGAGAAGACGGTCACATATTCTGAACTGTGAATGACTAATCACTGCCGAACGGTCTTTATTGCAATAAAACAACTCGTTCCTATGAATAATTGTAGCAAGTCCCAACACTGCAATCTGATTGGCGGAGAGATGTTCTAGAAGTGCCAATACTACACAATAATGTCACTGACTGAAGTCTTACTTCACCACATATTCTGATAATCTAGTGATGTATTCACAGCTCAGCTGAAGAGCAACGACACTGAAGTCAGTTTTAATGAAGTGAATCAGCTTCTACTGTGTTTTTATGACTCAGAAATGTAAACAAAGAGTTTATGCAGCATCCGCAGCTTCACTGGGTTAAGAGCTGAATGAACATCAGCTGTGATAGACACACTTTACACCAGCAAACAACTTTCACAGCCATGTGTGTGTTATATCAATAGTGTCCAACAATGATGGTTTTACCATGGCGATACAATCATACCACCATGTCAGTGCCACAGTGTATTTCTGTAAGAGTGCCAACAGGTATAATGGCACTAACTACATCTTTGACATCCTGTAACAAGACACGTTTTTCATAAATTAGATGTTTTTTTATTTGCAATGAAGTATAAAAAGTATAAAAAAAACTTTTCAATTCTGATTTGGCAATTAATTCTACAACTTTCAATGTTTTTTTTTTTGTTTTTTTTTTTGTTTTTTTAAACAAATGAGTAGCACTATTCAGGCACCATATTTTGCATATCTTGCTACATTTTGAGATGTGTGTGGATTAAAAATTAGATTTAACTCGGCCTTTTAGCAGAATAATTTTTACAGACATTCCCAGTCTTTTTATGGATGTGATGCAGGTTCAGAAACAGCGGGCAGGCTGAGCAGTAACCTAATCACCATGCCATCCTGACAACATTCAGCAACACAAACTCCACAATACTGGAAGAACAGACATTTTTCAAGCTTGGCATTTCAGGATGACAAAACGGACTTTGAGGGCCAATAAGGCCAGCTGAGAATCACCATGGCTGTTGCTGGTCACTTGTGTGGAGTATAGGGTACAGAGTGGGTATTGGGTATAATGTGTAGAGGGTAAAGGACATAGAGAATACAGAATAAAGAGGATATAGAATACAAGACGTAGAGGGTAGAGAGGGTATAAGGAGAATAGGGTACAGAGACTATAAGGTAGCAAGGGTATAAATAAGAAGTATAATGTACAAAGAAGAGTAGGGTATTAGAGAGAATAGGGTAGAGTGGGTATAGAGTATAAGGAGCAAAGGGTACAAATGGTATAGGGTATATGTTACAAAGTGTATAAGGAATAATGGGTAGAGAGGGTATAAGTAGTATAGGGTACAGAGAGGGTATAGGGTTTAAGGAGTATAGGGTACAGAGAAGGCACAGAGTGTAAGGAGTATAGGGTACAGAGAGGGTATAAGGAGTATAGGGCGAAGAGGGCATAGGGTATAAGGAGTATAGTGTGAAGAGGGTATAGGGTACAGAGAGGGTATAGGGTGTAAGGAGTATAGAGTACAGAGAGGGTATAAGGAGTATAGGGCGAAGAGGGTATAGGGTACAGAGATAGTGTAGGCTTTAAGAAGTATAGGGTAGAGAGAAGGTACAAGGAGCATAGGGTGAAGAGGGCATAGGGTACAGAAAGGGTATAAGGTATAGAGAGGGTATATGGTATAAGGAGTATAGGGTGAAGAGGCATAGGGTACAGAGAGAGTATAGGGTGCAGAGCTGACCTGATACTGAGTAATACTATCTGATACCACATTTAGTACCGAGCTCTTAGTTGTGGTATCATGACAGCCCTCACTCTTCACTAACATGGGACATATTAAAAGCCACACAGCCGAAAGGTTTGACGGGTGAATCGCTGAGTACAAACTGCTAAACAAAGAGCTAAAAACGAGCACACTTCTAAATGTGAACGGATTAAAATCGTGCAGGTAACAGGATCACTAAATATACACCAAGTTCAAGTGTCAGACTGAGTCACTGTAAGACCTGCAAGCTCAAACAGCTGTGATGTAAATAAATATTTTATATTTACGTGATTAGCAGATCATTAAGTGATAATAATCACAAACAATCGAAAATAACCGTCAGGAATAAACACAGTATCGGTCTTAAGCTGGCATCGCCTCAGTGTCGTCACAACAAAATAACGAATAAAAAGCATTTTAATGGGTAAAGTGGACTTTCTTACCTCCGTAACAGGCTGTGTGTTGATTAAAGTCTCTTCACACGACGGCGGAGAAAGAATTACGCAGTAAATGACGAGAAAAACATCCCAACAGCCATGAACCGAAGAGTCTGTGTGTACTTCAGCTTTACAGGCCCTCAGCAGCACACTCAACACGAACCAGCACACGTGCATGGGCACGACTCTCCACTGTGATTGGCCATAGGATGACAACATCACCGCCCAATCAGCGCAAACCGCGCCCCCGTGCCGGACACCGGCGCTCTGATTGGACGCTGAGGAAAGTCCTTTGTTATTTTTTTCTCAGCTGTCACGTTGAAGCAGCGCTCCTGTCCTAATGAGCATATTTGAATATTGGGAACATTGGGCTTCTCTCTCTCTCTCTCTCTCTCTCTCTCTCTCTCTCTCTC
>BRDA01007647.1:25492-69160 GCA_036984385.1 Crenuchus spilurus | reverse complement strand
CAGTCCACTCAGTCCAAAAATCAACATGTACTGTAAAGACAGAATGCTATAGTTAACATAAATTCATCAGGGACCATACATCAGATCTTTTTCTTTTTTTTTTCTTCTTTTTTTGCAAAATGTACATAAATCAAATTGACAACTGATCGAGTTGTCTTGCCCCGCTAATGTCATTAATAATGATTTTTTTTTAATAATAAAAGAAATTGAACCCCTGTCAACAATGAACTGATTAGGAACTGGCCTGACACTTCCCAAGAACACAAAAAAGAACAACAAAAAATGAGCAAATCATGTCAAAGTGCACTTCATTCTTTCAAAAGTACACTTACAGGGCCGCATGTAAACCGAGACAGCATTATTCTTCAGTCACCATCTATAGACAAACAAGGCAAACACAGCTGAACAGAGGAAAGAGTTTCCCCATTTCACACGTCTCCCGCCCAGACCCCTTACGTCTTTCAGTCTTTATGTGTCTATTGACTAAAGGGGCTGTTATCTACTGTGCGTCTGTGACACCAGACTTCCATTCTGTCCTCGTCCCCCTACCTGTGGGTGCTGGGACATGGAAGATGAAGATGGAGAAGAAGTGGAAGAGACAGAGTGTCTGTATGTTGATGACGATGATGACGACGATGTGCTCTGGCGGTGATGAGTTTGGTGCTGGTTGGTCAGGTTCGTAGCATGGACCCGGCCTATGGGTCCCCTGCCCGGTGGGCCCTGCTGCAGGTTTAGTATGCTGTCTATGGCACACTGCAGGTGTTCGTTCAGCGAGTCATCTGGTGGGGGACTACCACTTGAGAAGCTGGCATTGTCCATGTCTGGGGAGTCTGATTTACACCGCTTCGCAGGAAGAGAGGAGTCTCTTGTGCAAGATGTTTCTCCTGGAGACGGAGGGCCGGGTGCATGCTGGTCCATCTGAAACGTCCCCAGTGCCCTCTCTCTGTTTTTACTCACTAACCCTTTAACCCTACCCACACGATCCATACTGTCCCTGTCCTCCTCGTCCTCTTTGTCTGAGAACTGCTGCTGCTGTTGGTGGTGATGGTAGGCATTTTTGATTCCACGAAAGAATTCATCCTCTACCGCCATTAGGCCCTGTGAGCCAGGGTCGGTGTGTGGGCGAGTTGGCCCACTGCCACCTTGCCTCTCCAGCTTCACACTGGCTATCACTGTTCGCTCTGGTTGGGGAGAGGAAGTGAGAGGTCCTGGTGCTGGCGGTGGGATGGGCACTATATCACCACCACCTGGTACTCCTGGTCGGTGACGAGGGCTAATGTTCTCACGATAGGTTTTGCGCAGTGGGAGACGGCAGGTGGTCAACTGAGGTGTGGCTGTGGAGGTAGGGTTCGGTTTGGCGCCGCTCACTTCATGGTGCTCCAGCGTGCCGTTCATTTGAGCAGAAGATGTGGAAGAGGATGATGAAGTCCATGAGTGGGATGCAGAGGAAGGAGGAACAGTGGAGGAAGCTGTGCCACTGGAGGTGGAGCTTGCATGTGTGGTCACTGCACTGAAAGTGGTGGAGGAGGTGGGATTACAAGTTGGGGGTGGAGTCCTAATGACTGTAGTTGTTTGGGTTACAGGAGGTCTGGTTTTGGTGGGTGGTTCAGGGGTGTGCTGTGTCTGTGAATGAACAGGGTCTAAGGCAGTGTTGTGAACCACTTTACTGAACCCTGCCTCCTGTTTTATCTTTAGCTTCAAACCGATTCGCTGGCGTGCCTCATATGTCTTGATTGGCGGTTTGCTGGTCCGTTGAGGAAGCGCATCATCATCATCGTCGTGTGAACGAGTAGAGGATGACGTACGGCCAAAGGAGCGCTCTGAGCTCTGTGCCGCAGGTTCTGCACTGGGCCGTACCACTGCCGCAGGTGTGGGGGAGCAGCTAGTGGACCACGAAACCATTGCACCCCCTCCTCCTTGTTTTATCACTAGTTTGGTAGGTGGGAAAGGAGCAGGAGTGGGGGTGGCAGTGGCAGTAGTGGCAGCAGCAGTATCGGAGGCAAGAGCTGGAGAAGGGTTGGCAGCTACTTGAGTCGTCGTTACAGCAGATGGCCCTGATCGGGCGGAGCTCAGCTCCACTGAGAGAGGCCGTACAGCACTGTCTGCAGCTCGGCTCACAAAACAGGAGTTAGCCACAAACTCTTCTGCAAAATAAAAAGGTCATTGTATTATTAAAGTGATGGCAAATCAATACACCAGTAGCTGAAGGTACAACTAAATATGTTCCCTAATCTAAACACCCAATTCCCTAAAAGCTTCATCAACTTAATGTGAGAAAATACTGAATTGTATAGCATCTTGGCCTTGTAAGACTAATGCTGGACCACTCTCACACTTTTCTTGTTACTAATTCTCAGAGAAAGTCGCTGGGTACCTGGCTTTTCTTTGGCCAGTATCCTGTCCTGGTTCAGCGCCATCTTTTCCTCCTGAATGAACATTCTATCAATCATCACCATCTCAGCAGAAGGACCCAGCCTCTACTCAGACAAAAAAACAAGCACAACAACAATGTAAGATCAGTGTCAAGACAAGCCATGGCAGAATGAAAGACGTAATGAGACTTGTGTGTGGTCATACCCTTGACTCCTCAAACAGCAGGTGACGGTATTTGTCCAGCATAGCTTGTGTACGCTTTAGAAGTTGGCAGGAGACATTTTCAAACTCGTCATCCACTGGGCACAGAGGAAGAGATGTGAAGAGTTACACGAGCAACAGTAAAGAGGTGCATTTTAGTCAGTGAACTAGCCTGATAATTCAGCTCCGTCATGTATGCATGCATGCGCTTTACCTTTGCGGTAATCTTGAGAGGAGGGCGCCATGCCCTGGTACAGGTGGTAGGGTAGCAGCCGATGCAGTGTGTCCTCAAAGGAGTGGAAAGGCGAGCTGTAGTCTGGGTGTAGTACAGAACCCTGAAGCTTTCTCAATTGTTCCAGCATTCTACCAACACAGACAGCCATTAGCATGTAGACAAGACACTAAAAACGAAGACATCTTTCCAATAAAGCCAACAATGATTTTCATCTACACTTCTAACCACACAACTGGTACTTACCGTGCTTCTTTGCTTGGCTCCATACTAAAAGGCCTTTTTAAAGCTGAAGCCTGTGGAAGATTATACAAATCGTAAACATTTAAAACGTTAAATCTAATTATATATACATCTATCCTTGTAACACAAACAGTAGATTTAATTGGCAGTAATGTATGTATCTAATCCTTGCCTGTGTTTGAAGAGGAGCAGGAGGCTGTGGCCCAGGCATTTGCGAGAGTCCGCTGCTCAGAACCTGAATCTGTAACCCTGGTTTACCTAAAGCGAGTCCCCCAACTCCACTGATGACTCCTGCCTTTGCCTGCAGTGGTGTGCAAAACAGTATTAGAAGAATCAAAATTAGCCATAACAATATAATCTGGAAGCAAATGATAAGAGGCTTCAAAGTAAATGATTATGATCTGATACCTGAACAGCCTGAGGAAGGTTCGGAGGAGTTATTCCCTGGTTCACTGTAACGCCAGAAGGCCCTGAAGCTCCAGAAAGTGTGTCATTCGAACCTGCAGAGAGGACAAGAACGTGGTTGAGGACAAAGAAACAAGGAGATAAGACAACTATTGCTGGATGGGTAAGAGCGAGAGCTCACCTGCTGCAGAGGACTTGATAAGCACAGATTTCTGCTGCAACAAAGAAGGGACCGATCCACTGATGGCTGCACCAGCTGACGAAGTCACCACCTGCACTGCAGGCTGCTCAGGCAGTTTGCTGAACTGACTTGTGACCTGAGCCTGAGAGACCTGACCAAGGGCCTGAGCCTGAACTTGCTGCTTGGCCTGGAGTAGGATGTTCTGCTGAACCTGAATAAACATACAAACACACAGAACTTTGCATTCAACTGAGAAAGGTGAGCTAGCATCAGATTTGTTTGGTAATATTGCTCTTACGGATAACACAGAACCTGTCCTAAAAGAACACCAGCTCACATCCAAGATAGCAACCTGACAGCGACACACCTCCTGCCCCCTGTGTATGCATTACGGAGCAGCTCGTTATTATTCAATTAGCAGATGCTCCCATTAAAATGAGCTTTCTCTTTTTCCGATGAAACAAACAGAAGAGAGGTATACAGAGCTGGCGTTTAGTTGGTTGGTGGTGATGGCACACCTTTGAACGCTCCCTTACTTCAACTTAACTCTCTTCCCTTTCAGTAATGACTCCGGTGCAACCAGAGCTCATCTATTCACTTTATGGCTGGAAAAATAAAGAAATAAAACCACTGTTTACGGCATACAGTTTTCTGTAGCTGTGCTCTGGTAATTCTTTTTTTAAATTTTATTTAAGTTTTTGCCCATTTTTATCCTCTTCCCAATGTAGTAGTAGCCAATCAGCCCATCCCCTTCGTTAGGACTTTCCCCATCAGTTTTGCAATCTCCCTGATTCTAGGAGAGTGAAGTTAAGCACAAGCCTCCTCTGTTGCGTGTGATGAGTCACCGCCTCTTTTTGAACTACCGCTTATACACCGTCACAGGGGAATCAATGCGCTCTGAGGAAAGCGCAGGATTCCCAGCTCAGTAGAGGCCTCAGCCAGCGGACATTGCAATGTGAGAGTGATGGGGAGAGAGCACGGCCAATTTTTGCTTTCTTGGGCCCCGGCTGTTGATGGCAAACAGCATGACCGGGATTCGAACGGATGATGCTCTAGTCATAGTGTCAGCATCATAGCCTGCTGAGACACTCAGGGCCCCGTTCTGGTATTTCTAATCACACACCTGAAGAGACGCAACAAACCCGCCAAGTTTCACTGAATCACATGTAGAGGTGCAGTTAGAATAGTGTGGAAAGTTTTCAGGCAAAGAGAGAACAGGTCAGAGGGCAGAGGAAGGAAATAAAGAGGAGACCAAAAAAAACCTGAATGTGATCTGGATGGATGGATTAAAAATTCAAGACTTGATTGCTTCAAAGAGCAAATTTCAAACAAAAACATTATTGTGTAAATACGTTAAAATATGTAAATTGAAGAAAATAAATAATGGCTTAAGTGAATACTTTTTTTTTATTTAAATATTGTGTTTTCACATTTAATAATTAAAAATGGATGGGATTGACTATGGGACACTGAATTGACTATGTAGTGACTTCTGATGTTTGACAAGAAACAGAATCAACAGCATAACTCACTTGCGTAAGCTACATTGCTGTAGTTTAAGGCTAGAATACTAATAACAATTTTATTTACATATTTATACTAAAAGTTAATTGTTGAATTAATATCTACTTAAAAATATCCATCACTTTATATATATATATATATATATATATATATATATTTAAAAAACTTCTTTATCTAGTATTCGACCAATGTGACTCGGCTCTAGCTGTCTTGACAATAACACTACATACTAGACCAAGCAAATAGGCAGCTGTGTTCAGCAAGGAAATCAACAAACTCTTCAGCCCTCCAGTACCTGATTTGATCATTGCCCTACACTAGGGCTGCCACGATTAGTCGACTAGTCACGATTATGTCGACTATTAAAATAGTCGACAACTAATTTAATAGTCAATGCGTCGTTTTTGTTTTTGTTTTTACTTTCGTTTTCTCTCCAAACTGCTGCGTACTCACCTTTTACTGCTGCGTCTTCCTTTCTGTCCTTGACGCACATGCGCAGTAGTGATAACCGGGGTAGCCCGTGGATGATGTCACAGGACGTTATATACAGACAGGTTCAAAAGAGTACCCGGCGACGGAGCTCAAAAGAGCGGGCCAAGATCATTTTAAGAAAATGAAAGAGAAACGTGTGCAATGTAATATCTGCAAGGCAGAACGTGCCTTCCACAACTGTGATGCACGAGCACCTGAAAAGGAAGCCTGTTGTGCCTGATTGTGACAATGATGAAGAGGGACCGTTATCTCGGTAAGCTAAATTGCTAGTTAGCTGCTAAAATTAGCGTAAACAGAGAGTTAACTTGCTGCTTACTCATATTTATAGCTGTAAAAGTTAACATTAGTGATGACGATTTGATTCATTAGCCTTAGCACACATTCATGTGTTTTCTGTAACGTTATAACAGTCATGTGATTGAATAGGAATGCTAATGCTAACGTTTCTAACGTTATGTTTCAGTGCTACGTTTACACTTTATGCTAAACAGTTAAATAATTGTTTGTTGCAACAAGCTGCATATTTCATTAAAGGTTTAATGAACTATGGTCTTAATTGTTTTTATTTTTAGTTAGCATATAGCTGAAATCTAATGACGGTTATATAATAGCAGCTGCATTCTAGTGCGATAAGCTGTATGTTTTATATTCAATTAACGTATGATCCGATTAGTCGACTAATCAAAATAAAATAAAAAATAATAATCGGCGATTAGTCGACTATAAAAATAATCGTTTTTTTGTGGCAGCCCTACCCTACACCATTACAAAATTACATGGATGTTAAAAAAGGAAACTAATACAATTAGAAGTTTATCATCAAGTTGGTAAAAGAACAATAAACATCACATGTACTTTAGAAATCTGATAACTGACTCAGACGACTAACATACTTGTAAATGTCTTAACTGGATTACTGACAGAATATGTTCTCAGCACTTATGAGATTATTACATTTGTGTAAAGGCATTCACTGACCAGCCATTAAACAAACCAGACGGTGGGGCCTAGAGTGACTATGATTAATGCATTACAACAATGAATGATTACTGCGTTAGATCTCAGCAGTGATGTAAAAAACATAGTCTGGTGGCTTAACAGCAGCTTACCTGGTGGAGCTTTTCCAACAGCTGCTTCTGTTGTGGTGAGGGTTGGGCAATTGATGACATAGTTTGCAGCTGGGCATTAATCAGCTGTAAATGATGCTGCTGTTCTGCATTCAGACCTGGCACAGTGACCTGTTGTTTCAGCACTGCCCCAGCAGGGACGCTGACTGTGGGTGTAGCAAACTGAAAAGTGGGAGGTGCCTGAGGAGGCTTTGGAGAACAGGAGGAGGGTGGTTGCTCCTGCTGAAGGACCACAGGCTGAGAAAGAACCTGGGGGATCTGCACTTGAATCTGCTGAGGCTGTGCAGGCTGAGCGGGCTGTGTACCTAACTGAGGTGGCTGTGGAGAACCCCCTATCTGATTGTGTATTATAAAGAGTGGAGGTAGAGAGGAAGGCGTGCATGCACGCGTAGGTGTCTGGGACTGAGATGGCGGCTGTGCCTGGGGTTGAGAGGGAGGTCGGGACTGTGGAGGAGGGTGAGGGGATTGGATCTGTTGGCCCAGTGTGAGAGGAGAAGCCTGCGAGGGCTGCGGACTGTCAGACAGAGTTGGAGTCGCACTGTGAGTGGCCATGGACTGAGAGGGAGAGGCAGTTTGGATCTTTAGAGCCGGCTGATGTGCTGATGGAACCTTGAAATTAGGAAGCAGGAAATACAACAGACAATTAATAACGCTGTTACTACTGTAATTAATGCCTTATACAGTATCATGAATTGTTGTTATTCTTGGTTGAAGGAGAAAGACTGCAGTAATATATAAAAAAAAACAAGCAGCATAATAGGACGGCAAGCAGAAATACAAAATTGAGCTTTTTAAAAAGATTGAGAAACAGCTACAAAATAGGAAAAATGAAAAATGTCTTTTGGATAGAACACAAAGTACAAAATCATACATTTCTAAAGGGAAGTACTATGTATGATTAAACAACAAGATCTTTGCTGGGGAGGGAGGTAGGAGATGAGTGGGTTACATTTCAAGTATAAAGTGTGCAAAGTCATTACATGAGCAACAGGGGGAACCCATAGAACATTTGTTAAACATGTAAAGGAATAACAAAAAAACAAACAAAACAGTGACAAAGGTATCCAACTGGAGGCAGCAAAGCAAGTAGCCAGGATCTAGGTCTTGAAAGTGATCTTGAGGTGGAGCTTTTTTCCTCTTGAAGGGTAGGGTAATTTGATTGAGGTGAAGAAAGTAAAGAAAGAAGAAAGAGAGGTGTGTAATTTGGATGTTATTAAGAAATGAGGAAAAACTAGCTTAACTGTCAATTCATACTTCAGAGAGCAAGATAAAGGGAAAATCCTGCAATTCTCGCACAACTATCTGCAACAAAACTATTACTCATTGTCAGATGGTAAGTAGAAAGACAAGTCATTTGTCCATCTTTACTAGCTGTTATGAAAATGGTCCATGCTAGCTCTCAGGACTACATTGTGAGTAATCTGAATGCATGCACAGGTTTAATATTACAGAAGCATTATTAAAATTATGAGAGGCTGAGTGACAAGTATGGGCATTAAGTGAACGTAATACATTTAAGAATAACCAACAAATCAAACGGATTCCAAGAAATTAAGGTCAACACTAAGTTTTGGTAAATTCATTCATGTTTCACTCATTGGTTATGGCATGATTACACAGAGGCACGAGACATGACGGTGGATTTTCCTTTGAGAAAAAAACAGAGCTACTTCAAAACATCAGCTATGATTTTCTTTTAGGGATGCACTGAATACAACTGAAATTATTCGGCCGAAAAGACAAAGTGAAAAAATACCTTTTTAGACATTCAAGAATTGAGCTTTTGCTCACAAGTTAACAAAACACAGATTCACCAGCACAGTTACAGTTTGGTGGTGAAATGGAAGAAGACAACAAACTACAACTACAACCTTTACTAAAACTGTACTTGTTATGAAGTCAGAATACATCTGCTTAGCTTTGTGTTTGTGCTCCGTGCTGCAGTGTTAGGGATCGCCTCACAATTACTAGAAGAGATATGAAGTGTTTCAGTGTCTGTAGCCAATGCCACTCACATTAAATACACAAAACATCCCTGCAGCTTACATAATTTTAGACATTTTTATCATTTTATTAAATATTAGTAATAATGTAACAACCATGCATCTTCATACTAGGGCTTTGGGAATCAAACGAATCGTTCCAGAATCGATTCTTGGGGTCACAAATCTTTTTTTCCCCCCGATTCTTTCAAACGAAACGAAAACGAACAAAACGAAATACTTTACCGTTGCAATCTCTGCAAATCGCACGAGTCACGTCAAGCCCTTTCTTACCCGGGCCAAGTTGACGGTAAAATCCAAAGTGTTTCCAAATGGTTGCTTTCAAAGACCGCGGCTTGGCTTGCATACCTGTACATAGCCGACGCTGCTTCCTTGTTTTGCCTAGAACTACGGTGGATGAGAAGGCACATCCGCACCGGCAAAAAAAATCTATTTTTTGAAAACGAGAATCTATTCTGAATTGTTCAATGTGAGAAACACGATTCGAGCTCGAAGCGATTTTTTCCCTCACCCCTACTTCATACATATTCATATATTATTGTTTTGTGTTATTCTTCTAACATTTATTTTATATACAATCAATTAAACTCATGTTATTAAACCTAATATTTAAAATAAACATTAATTCCTGACTAACGACAAGACATATTTTGGGAAATAGTTTAATTACTAATTTTATAATAATTTATATAAATGAAGAACCATGTTTGGTATGTTTTTGTTTTTCCAAAACAATATTAGTTTCCGGTCAACAATTTTCAATTTGGCGCATCCCTAATTTTTTTGTCAGAAATATGATCAACATACCATAAAATGTCAATTGTTACTAATTATTCATTACTAATATTTTATCACAAATCCAAAATCAGTTTTTGTTAATTCTGTTGTTCCTTGACGACATAGGGTAGCGCCACTTCACTAGAACAGTCCCACTCAACCAAACTCAAGGTTCAAAACTTATTTATCCAATAAAAGCAACTTCAACACAATGTATGATAATCTAATTTTACCACACTTTCAGTGAAACATGGCATGTTTACCAGTACACTTAATGACACTCATAGCTTTTTTCAGTTTTCTTTCAAATGATCTTCAGTTTCATAGTTTAAAGAAGGGCTCAATTATTCCACAGATGCCTTAATATTTTCTGCATGTCAAACATGAAGTTACCAAAACCTAAGCATTGTTTAACACTAAGGAAATTTAGGGCTTTGACAAGCAAAGAGCTGTTAAAACAGCCTACGTTATATTAAGAACAATCCAGCATTATCCTACTACCACTTACTAAATCATAACTCCAAATTAAAACAGGACTAAGAAGTGAGAAGAGAGGTAAGACGATGCAACAACAACAAAAAAACTGACATCAATGCAAGCAAGCAGGAGAGTGACACAGCAACTGAAAAGAGGACATGATGCTTAGAAGAAAAGCATGACAGAAAAGGAGGTTGAGTGTGTGTGTGGGTAGGGCATAGTTCTGCTAGGAGACAAGGTGTTCCAATAAACAGTGGTGCCAGCAACAAGTGGGTGGGGCTTAGTGCAGAGCACAAGCTCATCTACCTTGTTAACCAATGCTGCCATGTGAGCGGGGCCAAGGGAGGGGCTCGGACTCTGCCCTGGGTGAGTTTCGGCTAACGTGTTGTCATGGCCTGTAGGGGCGGGACCAGAGCTGCCACCACTGACGATAACAGATGCAGGTACGCCCACAGATGCAGGTGGGTCTTTCCCTGCTTGGTGCTGCTGGTCCTGACACGAGCACATTTATCAGTTCAGGAGTGGGAGAGGTACAACAGTAATCCAAACTGGGGCACGTTCAGCAGGGTTCTAAATTGAAAAAATGCTCAGACAGACCTAAGCCTCACAGAGCAGACGTCAGAGGTCTGCGTGGGATACCACCTTCAGTAATGTCTGACTACTGAACGTGACCCTGGTCATAGGTCAGCTTGAGGATTTCATTTTCCAATGTCATGTTAGTTTATTGACTAATAAAGACAATTCTGAACACAACAAATAAAGAATGACAAAAAAAAAACCACACTAACCTGCTGCAGGAACATCTGTACTGGTTCCTGGCTGAGGATCATGCTAGAGCCTGGGGGCGGAAACAAAACCTTTCCTGGGCTGTGCTGGGTCTGGGGGCCCAAACCCACTGTGGGCACGGAGGACGAAGATGTAGCCACTGTGGAGGATGGAGCTGTAGAGGAGGGCACAGACACAGGTGCTGAAACTGATGGAGCTGTCTGTACAGTAAGGACTGAAGTTTGAGTCTGAGGTTGGGGTTGTGCGGCTTGCTCTGTTGAGCTACCCAGCACGGCAATGCTTTCTCCTGGCTGGCACTGTGCCACAGTTGCTGCTCCAGTGCTGCTGTTGGTAGGAATGCCACCAGACTGCTGCTGAAGTGTTGGTTGCAAACTGACGGCTGGGCTCAAACCCTCGATTGACAGGGAGTTCTGTATAGGCATGCCTTGTATAACCGTCTGAACGTGTCCTGTAACTGGGTGAGCTTGATTCTGCGTCTGGGCTATGGACACGGGCATCTGGAATAATGTAGGGTGGCCCATCTGACCAGGCTGGAGCTGGATGGGCCCAGATAAAATGTGAGCGGCACCAGGGTGTCCCTGTGAGGCCAATACCTGGCCGAGATTAATGTTTTGATTGGCTGTCAAAATCTGATTGGCAGCAATTATCTGCCCACCTGGTCCAGAGCTGGTAATAATATGACCCCCAGGATGCTGAGTCAATATCTGACCTCCAGTCTGAAGCTGAGGCAGGAGAAACTGATGGTTCTGTCCTTGTAGGACAGCCTGAGATGGAATAACAATGCTGCCCTGTTGATTTAGTAAGTGAACACTAAGGGGTTTGCCCGATGTAGGAGCGCCCTGTTGCTTAAACAGAGCTTGAGGGAACTGTGCCCCTTGTGAGGTGCCCTGTGTACTCAAGACAACATTTGAACCTGGCTTGCCAGTGAGGAAGGTTACATTCTGAGCAGCAGATACTGGAACTTGCTGCACACCAAGAGCCTTACTGGCATCATTCTGTAATGAATGTGGGGCAGGAAGTTGCTGCTGTTGCGGTTGCTTGAAAAGTTTGGGTGGAATGGTACCACCTTGTGGAGGTTTGGGCTGTATTGGGGTTGGTGTTCGCTGGATGATGACATTCTGCATGATTTGGCTCTGGGGCTGAGGTTGAGTCTGAGATCCAAGTCCTGCGCTTAGTGGAGCACTACTGAATCCCACTATACCACTCTGCGCAGCCATTGTAGTACCACTGCTGTTGGTATTTGTGGTGCTGACACAAACTGCTGGACCGTTCAAAGACGGGGACCCTAGAGTAGCCTTGCCTCCCTGAATCAAAAGTCCTCCTCCAGAGCTGAGCATAGAACTTCCAAGACCAGCCTGGGCTCCAGCACTTGCTGCATCAGGCCCTGGTTGATGTAGCTGATAGCCACCCATGGTTTTAGTCAAGATCTGCTGCCCAGACGGGTTGATAGTCATTACAGTGGGTTGGCCCACGACTTGAATCTGTCCAATGCCCAAATGTCCAGACTGGCTTCCATTCGGTAGGGCCTGAAGGCTTGAAATAGGTTGAAGGGTCACATTTCCAAGTCCAACTTGCTGCATGAACGGCTGGACACTGATGGCCTTGTTCATGACCTGTGGTTGAATCTGCAGGCCTGGGTGAGCCAGAACAGAACTAAGCATATCTGTAGTTGCACTAGAAGGTGTAGTAGTGGTAACTTGACCAGGAAAGATTTGCGTAGCACCTCCAATGCCCACCCCAGGCAGACTAGCATCAGGCAGGGGTTGGACCACTTGTGTTAGACCAGTTAGCCCGAAGGAACTGAGATCAAGCTCCGCTTCAGCTTCTTGAAGGCTCTGTTCTGTGATGTTGGCTTCTGCCAGACTCTGCTGCAGAATGTCACATGGCTCGTGATTTGACCCGACACCATTGCTTCCGCCATCTCCCCCTCCTGGTGAGCCTCCAAGGATGTCATCGTCCTCCAGAAAGTCCAAATCAACGCTGACTCTGGGCAGTCCAGATGGCTCGCTTGTTGATAGCGGAGCCTGTGGCTGCACTTCAGGAACGTGTCCCTAGACAAGACAGAAAAGCCAAGGTTTTCAAACAGACATTGGATTACGTAATGGAGGGAACAGAAAATAAATGGTAGGGATGGCTATGAGATGGTAGTCCTCTAACAGGGGCCCAAACACCTTTACTCATTCACCTCTGTTGGTCGCTGGGATGTTTGCATCTGATTTGATGGCTGGGACTTGGAGAATGCATGCTACATAAAAGGATGGAGACGAGAGGGTGGGGAAAATGGGGGACATTACTCACCCCAGTGCTGGAGAAGAACGAGCTGGACGGGTCACTCGAGCCATCCAAAAGGTCGTCAGTGTCCAGCTACAGACAGACCCGGGATAGGATAGACAAACCACCACGGCACAGACAAGGACACAAAAGGGGCAGGGAGTAGATGCAGAAGGGCAAAGGGCCAAGGTGGAAAGGCAAAGGAAGAGCAAAGTGAAGACGGTATCCAGACCCACCAGAACACAAAAAGCTCAGCACAAAGTACATGCGTAAGTGAGCAACGGAGCAGTTAAATAGGTAGGGAAAACGGCAGTCAAAAGATAGGAAACATTAGATTAGTATGTCATTTTGTGACTTAACAAAAAAGAGGGGAAATGAGCGGTGAAATTACAAGGTGCGATATTATTCTGAAGAAGACACTGATAAGCAGATCAGGCATTTTAGGGGAAGAAACTATCACCTGAAGAGGAGCTAGAGTGATGGGGACAACTTAGGCAAGTGTGTCGTACTTACTAAGGGCCAAGAGTGACTATTTAAATAAAATTTCACCCTATACCCATGTGTATTTATGAAAAAGGATGAACTCTACACTTAATACTCACTTGTGTTTCCGATCCATGAAGAAAATCATTGAGAGCTTGTGGGTCACTGCAAAATAAAGGAGAATCACTTAAGATGGTCCAAATCAATCAATTTAATCATACTACTAATTACCTCCAACACTTTTTTCTAAGCTGTAAATTCTTGACCAGAACCTTACACTTACCAAATTACATCTAGCAAGCACCTGCCATCTTCATCATCCATGTCAACTGAAGAAAATGTAAAGAATTAGTCATATTTACAAATATTTTAGTATTTCACGTTATTTCCATTACATTCAAAAATAATTTTAGCTGATAAAAAAAACCTTTTACTTGACAACTTTTAATGAGATCATGTGCAGCCCAAGTACATTTTGGACTTTTCAAGTGAGCATTATGTTTGGCCAAAGGTAAACACGCAAAAGGTAAATACATCCATCCTTCCCCATAGCATGAACTCTGTGTCATGTCACATTTCGGAGAAACATAAAAACATGACCTCACAATGAAGCTCAACGTTAACAAACAAAATCGGAATCACAAGCTCTTTATTCTCCAAGTACATTACACATACAAGGAATTTGATTTGGTGAGAGCGACTCAGGTATGACATGTAACAAGCACAATAAACAATAAGCAGAACAGAGTAATAAAGTTTTTTTTTAAATCTAGTATAATAAAGAGCTGAGGGACCTAAGAGAGATGTAAACAGTAAGCCAATACACACACACACACTATAATATACAAAAACTATAGATAACAAGAACATTTACAGAGATTTAACATCTGTAATAACTATATGTACTGAAAGAGAAGCAAAACTTTCTCCCATTCTGTGTACATCACCTTCAAAACACTATGCAGCACTGGGTTGTAGAGATCACTCAATCAGGACGTCATTATGCCCAATAACAGCCTAATAAAGGACCTCAACCGCACAAAAACTAAACTCCTGACTGGCTGTGTGGATGAATTTCGCTCTTTGTGCTTGTTTTAGACATCAGTGCTGTAATGTTTTAGACCAGCCCACCGCTAAGACAAGGCTATGAACAAATAACCAGGACCATGACATCATAAATATTCACTTTCCATTAGAAACTATTACTATCAGGATTATATTACACGCAACCTAAAGGTAAAGCTGAACGAGCCTTGTACAGCAGAGCAGGGGGCTGGAGGGGAAAGCGCGCTTTTTACAATCACTCAAAACAAACGTCGCGTCCTCACAGTCAAAAACACAGTGCGAGTGAAGCTCTTACTCTCAAACCGATCAACTTTAATCAAGTTACCGCTCTGAGGTCACTGCAGTGACCTGGACGTTACGTCTCAACCAATTTCTGAGATCTCCGTAAACTCAAACGATCAGGACGAGGGCAGCGGGGACTCGACAAAAGCTACTTGGGAAAATAACCTACACAAGTGTGTCTTCGACAGCTATCGTCCTTCTGAGCCATTTTATCGCACATTACAGTCTCTCACATTAGGGCATTAAGACCTGAATGGAGACTCTACTCTGGACCTCCAGGATACCGCGGCTCTACTTTAGCTTCGCGTAACTCCAACTTGCTCAAAACAGCGATTTGGTGCAATGCTTTTTCCTCCATTCGCGACCCAGTAAAGACGTTTAGTCAAACGCGTCGACTTGATGTTTTTATTTACGCTCACAAGCCTCCTCGGTCACCGTTTGCAGCTATTTCAGTTAGCTGTAGCCAGCTAGCCGACTAGCTGTAATTTTGCGTTAACAGGTTTAGACGCAGCGCAGATAAATCTGACAATAACTAAATATCAACACCAGCTACATGTAACACACGGGCGCTCCTTAACACCACAGAGCACCAACAACAAACATTTTGGCTTTAACTACCAATATCAGCAATTGCGTAGCCCTGTATCTTTATCCTAGCGAGCTAAATATGAGTTTATGTTGGAATAGTCTTGGACCAGGGGGGTATGCTTGGGAATTCGTTACAAAATCCACATATTCGCCGACTCGTGCAAGACTTCGGCTGTATGAAGGTGGTAGAGGTGAGCTTTGGGGTCCGTGTGCAGCATGCAGATGTTGCAGCTTTGCAGTAGTTATTGAGATTTATAGAGAAATTGCTACATTGTAACAAACTCACCCGAGACGGTAGAGGTGCAGGCAGCGCGGGGTCTCCAGAACGGCCCTGCACGGGCTCCGAGTCAGGACCCAACCACAGAACGCACAAGCAGGAAACAGAGGGCCGACGCATTCGCCTGCCCCATAAACCGATCACCTGTAATAAGTCTCAGCCTTTTACGTTCCATTTTACATTATTTCGAGAAAGCAGTGTCACAACATCCACGCTCCATATATCACTGTAATAAACATATGCGCCCAAGTCTGTTCGCTTTACGAAATGAAACAGTTGGCTCATAAAAATGTGTATTCGTGCTGTCGTGTACTGTAGGTGGAGTTTAGGATTATATATTCCGGCCGCACAAATATAAAAACTGTACAATTCCTGTTGCATAAGAAATTGTGATGCTGGAAACAACCGCACCGTTTACAAGAGTATTTCGTTCATAATAACCGACAGGCGACCGCACATACAGCTCTTTACGGGGTCCGGATTCTTTTTATGCCACAGATGTCTATTTTTGATGAAACACTGGTGGACTGTGATTGGATCTCGCTTTTAAACATCACAAATGAAGAGGTGGATCAAGTCAACCAGTTTATTGGTCGATTGGTTTCTTTTTTTAAACCATTTTCATAAACAAGAAAAAGCGCAGGTTTCGAGTTACGGCTTTTCTAAGGGGCGTGGCTTATCGCTTTGTTTATGCCCCATGATAGGTCGGATTTGAAGTTGCGCTCTGTTTGTGTACAGTTTGGGTGTGGCTTGAAAAGACTCTTTTGAGGGGGACTTGTTCTGCCCCAAAAGCTTGAAAAATACAATAAAAATTGAGGAAATAGCCCCAATCCCTCACCACCTATGATACTGTTTAGGATGTATCCTGTTTTGACTATATAGACAAGTCCTGAAGCACTATCACAGTATTATCTCAGACTAAAGGCTAAAAACTTGTATCAATAAGTTATTTAAAATAGTAGAGGGTCTATTAAAATAATAGGGAAATTAGTCATCATATTATATCTAGTCTGGCAGTTTATGCTTCAAACATTTCTTACGGAGTGCAGCAACATATCTATAATTTCAGGTAAACTTAACTTTATCTTTCATGTCCTGATTCTGGCTGTACCAAATGATGCATTCAGTGCAGTTTAAAAGCCTTGCATTTACCTACACATTCAGAAAAAGTTGGATATTTTGCTTTGTGAAAGGAGCAAGAGAAGCACAAGAATGAATCACATCATGCCAAAATTAGATAAGATCATGATTTCCAAGTTTGCAAGAAACAGTTGATGTAATAATGGCATGAGACCTGAACATTAGGTTATCTCAGGAATTACCAATCCTGGTTCTGAAGTATCCCCTGTTCCACTCGTTAGTGTTTTCCCTGTTTTCAATACCTGATTTAACTCATTAACAAAATCCTTTAGAGTGCAATTGAGTGTAGTCAAGCAGGACAACATCAAATGTGCAATGCAGGGTTTACTTCAAGACCAGGATTCCATACGTATCAGGATCTTTGCACTGAATACTGCTAGATGGGTTTTGCCACTACCTCACCTATGTCATAGAGCTAAACCCTAGCTGCACACATAATACAGCTCAAGAAGTGGTCGATATTTACATAGTGACGTGACTGAAGTGTGTTAGAGCAGGCAACAGGTAAACATTTACTGAAGAAATCTGGTGATAAGCACAGCAGGTTTTCAGTTATCTGTTGTACTGTAAAAGCAAAAGTAGAAGGTGAAAGCTTCAGGTAGAACATTAAAGCGCTCCACAACATATTAAACCACTGATTATATACAGATGAACATCTGTATTTGCTATGCCCCTCAGAAATGGGAGCCCCAAAGCCCTGTAATGGACAGAGGAACCCCCCTGCTGGGCAGATGTGTAAGTCACGCTGAAAAATGCAGTTAATGTTAACGTTTGTGATAAGAATATTTGTTTTGTGAATACTATTTTGCAATGCTATTATCATTAGCTAGGGTAGCTAGCTAAGAAAAATAGTTTATATAAGTTTGAAATCGCATCCATATGTAAAATAAAGCATATGATCTGTATGGAAGATATATTGAAAATGGTCATTTAAAGTAATACAATGTAATAAAAGATAATATTATCAAATGTACTAATGTGCAGATGGACCACTGTTCATACTACTATGTGCGTAATATATATGATCAATGGATATGATATCAAATTAAGAACCTGTTTTTACATAAAACTGAAGGGTATATGCTAACAGCTGAAACATCAATCTTTGCATACCAATACTATTTTTTATACCTAATGTACATACTGCCCAGATGGAGGCAGGTTTTTGGCTAGTTTCCCTAATAAATTGTCTTGCCCAGATAAAAACTTGTGGCTTTTATTTTGAAGAAGGATAAACTTCTGCCAAGTGATGGGCTTCTGTGTGATATGGGGCCTTTGCTGATTTTGTATTCTTATTAATGAGACAGTTGTGTTATTTATAGTGATTAATACAAGTTTTTGCATTGATATTACAAAGCCTACTGCCGTGCAAAAAAAAAAAAAAACATCACTTGCACAATTGCAAGAATCACCTATTGAAGCTAAATTTGACTATTCATCACTGATTTAAAATTTATTTAGAATTTGACCCATCCATGCAGTGAAGCACACACAATAGTGAACATACTAGGCTGTGAGAACATGTCCCCGAAGCGGTGGGCAGCCCTATTCATGGTGCCCGTGGATCAGTTGGGGGTTAGGTGTCTTGCTCAAGGTCAAGGGCATTTCAGTCATGACCTACCCAAGGACAAGACCAGATCCAAAACAACTATATTGTAACGACTGTTTACGTGTATTGTAATATTGGGCATGCGCTCTGAGCGGGACGGTGGAGCTAAGATGTAGCCTAGCATCCGGTCTGATGTACATACCCCAAGATAACTGGACAGTAATGGTGAGATACGAGGATGACCTGCCATTAAACACCTCTTCTACCCCGAGTGTGTCCTGCGTGTTTGTGTCTCCAAGACAGGATTAGTGCCTTTTCCTTAGACCTCCACCACGCGTTTTGCACCATTACAAAATGATTGTGAATTTTAGTGATTACAATAGTGTGACGTTCATTAGGCCCAAGTATTGTTTTTGTTCCTTTTTGGTTGTTTAATCCGAAACTGAAGAAAAACAGAAAAATAATTCCTGTGACACCGACTGTCAGAAATCTGACGTAAGATCAGTCGTATTCGGAGGGAAGATCGCCATCTATCGACAATATGCTCTTATGGCCCTAGCAACAGTACTTCACGACAGTTACATGCCGTGTTCACGAGCACCGGTGTCGTACGTTTTGCAGACTCACTATGGCGTCTGTACTGAAAGAGACCGTAGGACTGTATGAAACACTGAAAGCCGAATGGAACAAGAAAAACCCAAATGTAAACAAATGTGGGGAGATACTTAGCAAACTCAAGGTATTTATTGTGATTTGTGTGTCCAAACAGTGTAGTTTAGAAACCTGTAAAGTATTTTCTCAACCGCTGACTAAAAATGTGATGTTTACTAGCCGCTGCTATTCTAGCGTAGCTAACAGTCAGGTATCCTGTTTATCCGCAGTCATTCCTTTATTTCAGGTTGATTATTCAGCTCCACATCGTTAATAAAACCGACATGAATGTTCGCGGTGTCTTCGAATTAGTAATACGATTTGTTTTCATGTTGAAGCTCACATAAATAGCGATGTGTAGCCAGGTAGCTAGTTAGCCAGCTGAATGAAGTTGGATAATACGAATCAGAATGTACCATGTAGGGTTTGGATTATTTGTGAATCATTGTTTAATGTGCTAATGTAAGCAGCGAGATCACAGAACGTTCACTAAATGTTTTATGTACACCAACCCTGATGTGGTTGATTAGCGAACAGCCTTTGCTCGCTATTACTAAACTATATTATGTTTTATTAAGTGATCGTTTACTTATGTGAGTTTAAACAATGAACATTTCATGCTTTTGTTACTATATTTTAATGATTTCATTTCAGATTTCTCTTTTGGAACTCAATTTCTTACCAACCACTGGGACCAAACTCACCAAACAGCAGCTTATCTTAGCCCGTGAGTATAAGACATCAGCATTAGAATTCGTCAGTCACCGCCAATGGCTAACATGGAACTGTTTTATTGTGCAGGTGATGTGCTGGAGATTGGAGCATTGTGGAGCATTTTGAAGAAGGACATTCCCTCCTTTGAAAGATACATGGCCCAACTGAAGTGTTATTATTTTGATTACAAGTAATATTCACAAAATATTTTACACTTGGATTGAAACTAGACCATCTACTGTAGTTTGCATTTATGATTTGTGTTTGAAAATGTATTTAGTTGAAGATTACTGGAACTTCAGTCACATTCAAATTTTTTACCAACTTGGTCATCTCATGTTTTCTACCTTAATACCCCTCACAGGGATGAGTTGCCTGAGTCAGCCTACATGCATCAGCTGCTGGGTCTAAATCTACTCTTCCTGCTCTCCCAGAACAGAGTATCTGAGTTTCACACAGAGCTGGAGAGACTCAGTGCTAAAGACATCCAGACCAATGTCTACATTACACATCCAGTTTCATTAGAGCAGGTGGGGAAGATGTAAATTCAGTTGATCAATACGTGTTGTGATACATGTATATCTCACAACAGGATTTTCTTCTGCTTTAGTACCTGATGGAAGGCAGTTACAACAAAGTCTTTCTTGCAAAAGGAAATATCCCTGCTGAGAGCTACACTTTCTTTATAGACATTCTTCTTGACACTATCCGGTAAGAGTTACTGCAGACAGTGGACTTTCGTGTACTCTTTGTGTGCATACACTTACGCTGGGCAGTCTGGAAAATTAGTTAATGAGGTGGTTGCCTGGTACCTGAGGATACAAATAGCATGGTAAAAGCATATGTTTTATATTTTAGCAGGAGCACAGTGTATTTCTTGTTGCAGAACTAAAATGTCTGGGGTTTTCCAGTCTGATATCAGACTGATTAAGTAGTTCCCATTCCTACTCCTGGGGACCCTAAGCCATGTGCAGCTAATATACCTGCTTAAAATAACTACTTAATCACAGAGATGTTTGTGAACTGAACCGCAGTGGAGAAAACACAGTAAGGTACAGAAAATGTGGGTCCAGGAATGGAATTTGAAAGCCACTGAATTAAATACCATGTTAAATAAGCCCATACATTTCTGTGTATTTGCGTACATTTGTGAGAAATGAAACTGTATAGACATTTGTCGTGTGTCAGTGAAAAGCTGTGTATTCATCATAAAAAATTCTTTCCAGTGATGAGATTGCAGGATGCATAGAGAAGGCATATGAGCAGATCCAGTTTAATGAGGCCACGAGGGTACTTTTCTTCTCCTCACCAAAAAAGATGACCGAGTATGCTAAGAAAGTAAGCATACATTACATGGTTATTTCTCTTGGATATGCTTTAATATGTGATGTCAATTGAAATTTTACTGTATTCTGCTCTATGAATCGCAGCAAATGAGCTCTTTTTAGCCTTGTAATGACTTTTTAGCAAGTTATTTTTACGTGTGAGATGTTTTGTATTTATACAGTACTCTGCAAAAGTGACAGATGCCAACAACAATTAAGTACTAGAGCATTTTGCTCTCAGTATTTGTGTCCACCTTCTGCCTTTATTTACATTCTCATTCATGGAATGCATTCGGCTTTTCATGTAAATCTGTAGGGATATTTTGCTATGCTTCCTGTAAACACAAATCAAGAAGTTAGTTGCAAATCTAAGAAGCTGATTGCATTTTCTGAACTAAATAATCCCAAACACATTCATTCAGCATTTTAATTGTTTGATAAGTGTCTTACTAGCACTGTGCTTGGGGTTATTATATGTTGGGAGGACACTGTAGCTCATTGGTTGTAAAATTTGTAAAATTTAAAGGCTGGAAGTGTGGCAGTTGGGTTCACAAAAGGGAAAACTGGAAAAATAAAATAGACAGATGTGATATTATACATAGTGTTGTATGCTTCTATGTCTCTTTTTCACACTAATGTATTTCTCTGTATTAAATGCTGCTTTCTAAGTGTAATGGAATATAGGTCTGTTGGGAATTCACACTGACTCATGTTATCTCTCTGCAGAGAGGCTGGACACAGAGTCCTGATGGTTACTACTCTTTCAGCTCCCAGCAACAGCGGACAGAGGAAGTGACCATCCCTTCTACAGAGCTGGCCCAGCAAGTCATTGAATATGCAAGACAGCTTGAGATGATTGTGTAGTGTGGTGACAGATGAGCCCCCTTTGTCACCTTCAGTGCACACATTCTTTGTATATGTATACTAAAAAATGACAATATTGTGGAAAAAGTTAGTGTTCAGAATTTAATTTAATATTCATTGCATCTAAATTGACATGTTTTAAGTCTTTTGTTTTAATGTTGATAAATGTTTCAATAATTTACTCAAGCTTGAAATTAAATATTCTAATTTCAGACTCTGAATTTCTGATTTTCATGAGCTATACCCATCAACAATAAAAGAAAAGACTTGAAATATTGCTTTATATGTGATGAATATAAAGTTAGTTTACCTTTTTCAGTTAAATTATGAACACAAATTAATGTTTACTTATTCTAACTTAATCCACAATATTCAATTTTTTGGAGATGTACTAGTACTTTGTATTCCATTTTGCTTAAGCCACATTTAACTCCTTGGAGCATTTAGACAATAGTGCTCTAAAAGACATACGCACAGACAGACAAGAGTTACTTTGCTAAACTGAATGGTTCTCCAGGCTGTTTTATCATTTACTGTACAGTTTTACCTTGCATGACCTGATTTGAGGGAACTTTGGGATGTCTGTCTGTGTGAGTCTGTGATGTAAAATGCAATAAAGACCTTGTATCACAGAGGAGCAGTTTCATCACTTTTGGCCTATAAAACAAACACACAATTGACAATAGTGAACCATCTACAAATTCATCTGTTTTTCAACCTGAGGACTTTTGTTTCATTATTTCAACACTAACTGAAAGCAAATATGAAGAGTATGTGTTTCTAATGTTCGTAAGTTTGAGTTTTGTGAGAAGTAAAAAAAAAAAAACTCATTGACCTCTTCGTTGTTGCCCTCAGAGTGTTTGCAGAATTACTGCACTTTCAGATGCCCGTCTTGTATCCTAGCAACTGAAAGAGGGTTGCTGTGAAAGTTTGCGGGTGTTTTTTAATTGGTCATTTTTTGTACCCATTAACGAACAGGAACTCTTATTTGATAAAAATGCAGATGTTTAGTTTTGTAATTGAAACAGGGCTAATTTCCAAGAATACATTTACTTTTTTGACCCCTAACAGGTTTGGTTTGCTGAAATCCACTAATCACTGTTATTATGAAGAAGTAAATGTATATAATGAATCAGATTTTTTCATATGCAGTGTATTTATTCATATGGAAATACTGTATCCAGATTCACTTTTCCCCCCCAGAAGATAGATGTTGATTTCACAGGCAAAAGTAATCTTTTTCTTGCCTCATTCTAAAAGCAAGGGAAGCTGCCAGCGATGCTGTAGTTACCCATGGTGGTTCACATAGGTAGTTGTGTTCCATGTTGTGCCTGATGCAAGAAAAAGACAGTGAGTATTTATGTTTTGGTTGATAGTCATAACATAATATTATGACCACCTCCTTGTACACTCATTGTACAGTTAACCTCTTTTCCCTGTTCTTCAAAGGACAGAAGAGAGCAGGTATTATTTGGGTGGTGGGTTATTGTTATCACTGCAGTGACACTGAAGTATTGGTGTTTGTTGTGCTGAAATGAGTGGAGCAGACACAGCAGAGCTGCTGAAGATTTTAAACGCTGTTAGCTCAATGTTCACTCTACTGTAAGATAACATCCTGTAAGATACACATTGTGGGTGCAAAGTCAATGAGTTTTGGTTGGTGCACTATTGTCACTCCAGCAGTGACACTAGTGTCTTTAAACACAGCAGCTCTGCTGTGTCTGATCCACTCTTACCAGCACAACACACCACCACCAGGTCAGTGCTACAGTGCCACTACAGTGCTGAGAATGCTCCAAAACCTCAGTAATATCTGCTCTGTGGCAGTCCTGACCATTGAAGTATACAGAGAAACTGATGGACTACAGTCTGTAATTACAGAACCTTCAAGTGCACCAATTATACGGTCACTGAAGGTTATAAAATGGACAGTTAGTGTAAATACAAAGAGGTGGTCATAATATTCCAATATGATTGTTTATATACTATCTTGAGTTTTTAATTTGTATTTTTTTTATCTGAAGTAGTCCAAGGAGGCTGTCCCAAGAGCATATTTCACTAAATGTTAAATGAGTCACCTTTTTTAGACCCACTTTATCAGTCCTCAGCTCTTTGATATGCTAGATTTCAGTTCTTTTTTCACCACTGACAATAACAGCCATGTCACTGCTAATTACTCTTCAGCTATAAATGGGGCTCACCATCGTCTGACGTTGTGGGGCAATAATGCGTTGCTTCTGTGAGCACACCGGACCTTGCATGTACATCGTAGATTAGTGGTGAATGGATGCCAGCGACCCTCTGGATGTGACGGAAGCTCAGATGGTGACAGATCTTTCTCTATTTTCACTTCCTTTATTACCTCTGCTTTTGTTGTCATCCTTTTTTTGGTATTGGGAGCATGTTGTCTCTTGGTCTGGAAGTGTAAAGCAGTAAGGATGTTCGGAGAATCTTCAGCAGTGTCTCGCTGTGGCCTTTCCATATCAATTTCTGAAGTGAAGTTTACAAAAACTACCACATCCTCAGCTGTACAGTCCTCTGAGGTTTGGCTGACATGTGCTGTTGATTGCGACTCTGAAGGCTCAAATGACTTAATAGGTGCAGCTGCTGCTGATGCGTCTCCATTTTTGTATGATACAGGTCTAGTTACAGAAAGATCATTTTGAGATTTTGTTCGCTCCGCAGTCTGCTTCTTTACTCCAACTGGCATGTGATTTGTGGATGTTTTTGTTGGTATGATGCTCTGTGGAGGGGTTGTGACAGCTGGCTGACTATACTCCAACTGACTAGGCTTCTTATACATTAGGTTATTCATCTTTGCTTTCCTAGCAATTTGCTTTGTTTTCTTCTCTCTGCACACAAGACTGACCTCTGGAGGGGCACCCTTGACAGCTGTTTCATGAGGTACACCATTCAAGACACTTCTCACATCTGGCTGCAGTTTTGTATCAGGCAGCATTTCTTGTTCCTTAGCAAATTCATTCCTGTAAAGAATCCCATTGGAATAATTAAATAAATAAGAATTAAATTTCTCTCATATATTTTTGGAAAGTCTCTATTTCACTTGATTAATTGTATTTAATCAATCAATAAATTGTTATTTATATCCGATTGGAAAAATAAATGTAAATATGTAGCAGACACTTGATAAAATAAATGTCTATTTTCTATTTAACATATAATGTATAATCGTTATTATTAAACAAATATGAATCGTTGGTAATGATTTATATGTAGCGTGTTTAAACACGAAGGAAAGAATAAATGAAAATCATATCTGAGCATCTCAGCTCCCTATCCCAATTGTAGTGACCTGAATGTACACAGAACACTACTCACTTGAGGTCAGTTTGAGGAAGCAAACTGAAGAGTTGTAAGTCAGTTCCATTATCACAGCCGCACTTAGCCAGGTTTTGCACTGTGGTACTCAGTGGTATGGCAGGTATTTCTTGAGACTGGGATGGTGATGTAGATGACAATGATACAGTAACTGTAGCTGTTTTGGTCTCTTTCAGAGAGTGGACTGTTTTTTCCAACTGAACTGTCCCAGGCAGAACAGACTGTGCACATGTGTCCGTTGGTACTGAAAAACGTGGAGGTGTAGGAGGTTGACAAGCAGACTCTGGGCCCATAATAGGACAATCTGGGGGCAAAAATGTAAACAGAGGAGGAGTAACAGATGCTAAGGTTTGGTGTGAAGTTGATTTTGCCTTCTTATGAGCTCCAGTATGCTCACACATTTCTTCTGAGGGACCACTGAACAGTTGCTCATGGCAGGTATTTAGGATTTTAGAGCTTGATGGTGCAGGCTCTTGTGCCTGTTGGAGAGTGTTTTTGACAGGAAGACAAGCTGATGATTGTGATGAATTGGAAAAGCAGAATGATGGTGGGTCCACACTTGATGAATATGCAATGATGTTCTTGGACTTATAGGGGAGTGAAGAGTTCAACATTATTTCTTCATTCTTCAGTCTTGGCTGCTCTGCATCCTTTTCCTCTAATAAACCTTTCTTCTGCTTCTTAAACTGAATATTGCCCATCTTTTACTCTGTCCTAAATATTAAAACATGAGGAATAGTTAGTAATCAATCAACTTTATTATACTAATACTCATATACAGTACAATGGATGTAAAACATCTACACACCCCTGTTACAAAATTAGAATTATATAAAATATTTAGATAGCCACTACAATATTTAATATCAGATTTATTTTCAACATTAAAGTGACCTATATTCTGTGCAAATTAATTGAAAAACAAACTGAAGCCATTTAGAGGGGAAAAATAAAAGTCTAAAATGTTTTTGCATGAATATGTACACCCTCTTATAAATGAGGATGTGGTCAGAATTAACCAATCACATTCAAACTCCCTCCCAGAGAACATGGAAACTCCGCTCAGATGTGGACTCGAACCCAAGACCTCAGCGCTGAGAGGCGAACGTGCTAACCACTAAGCCACCATGCTGCCCTCAAACTCCCTTTGATTAACCCCATATAAAGTTCAGTTGTTCTAGTAGTATTTCCCGAAGCATCAAATGGATCTCATTGTTGAAAGGTCTCAGTCAGGAGAAAAACATTTCTAAGGCATTAGGTAGACCATGGAACCCAGTGAAGATTGTAATCAACATGTGAATAAAATAAAAACAAAAACTGCCATGGGAGGCTGTCAAAAGGCCTACAGTAACATTAGAGGTGCTGCAGAATTTTCTGGGAAGCTCTGGTTGTGTCATATATGGGTAGGATGGGAAGGCAGAAGCCTCAAGGCCTGGCTACATTTAGCGAAAACCTACAATCAAGTCTGCCAAATGTTTTAGCCATAATTCCAAAAGGTATGTTTGGTGCAAAAACAACATTATGAAATGGATAGTTCCGTCTGATTGGCTGAGCCGCATTTGTTTTTGTTTATTTTAGATAATCTTTTAACTGCCATTGATAAAAAGAAACATTGTACTGCCATCTTTATTGATCTCTCTAAAGTTTTTGACACAGTAGATCATTCTCTACTTATAAAAAGTCTAAAATGAGTAGTTTTTGACCAGATTTCTATTAATTGGTTTAGTTATTACCTTTCTGATATAAAGCAATGTGTTGCCCTAGGACAAACTGAATCAGATCTGCTACCTATCACTAAAGGTGTCCCTCAAGGGTCAATTCTTGTGCCAGTATTATTTAATATACATATTACGATGATGTGATATACAGAGTTTAAGGTTTTACGCGTAGTTGCTGATGTGTGTCTGTATATCACATCATCGTAGTCCAGAACTGGCAACAATGTTGATTCAGTAATCCTTTTTCTGGTGTGTGCTGGGAAACACGATTTGTTACGATACAAGAAACCAATCTTTTGTTTTAATTTCCTTGTGAATTTGTTAACATGATACTTGAAAGTAAATTGTTCATTTAGCCATATGCCAAGGTATTTATATTCACTAGCTCTTTTCACATCAGATCCCTTCAGAATTGTGATTTAAAAAAAAATTATACTAGATGATCTACTAGATCTTTAAAACAGTGTGCATTTAGATTTCTCTGCATTTAAAACAAATGTATGGCTGTAAAAGGCAGATTTTAAGACAGTAAAAGAATACTTCAGTTTCTCCACTGCATCTCCAATGTGGTCAGCTAAACAATATAAAATTGCCTTTTTTGCAAAATCAACATTTAAATGTATGTTACAGTCAACAATGGAGGTGATGACGTTATTAATATGTATATTAAATAATACTGGCACAAGAATTGACCCTTGAGGGACACCTTTAGTGATGGGTAGCAGATCTGATTCAGTTTGTCCTAGGGCAACACACTGCTTTCTATCAGAAAGGTAATAACTAAACCAATTAGTAGAAATCTGGTCAAAAACTACTCGTTTTAGACTTTTTATAAGTAGAGAATGATCCACTGTGTCAAAGACTTTAGAGAGATCAATAAAGATGACCAGTGAGCAGAGCTTTAGAGTTTCCTGTAGTGTGTTCCAGCTCACTGGTCATATGCCACCATATATCACAGCAATGATCACCCTTCAGGTATGAGTTTTTAGTGAACTGGGAAAATCTGTTTTTATCTCCAGTGCACCAGTGAGCTGGAACACACTACAGGAAACTCTAAAGCTCTGCTCACTGGTGTCACTTCATTTTAAACTCTTAATCTCTAACCACCTCCACTCACCCTGTCACTGTTTTACTTGATTTCTTATTTTACTTTATTTTATTTAGGTCTGTTTTAGTTACCATTTTACTTTTATTTTATTTCTCTCTAATTATTCTTATAATTTTAGTTGTTTCTGAAGACCTGTTTTTATTTTTATGTTTTACTATACTATTAATTTGATTATTATCTATATTTGTGCTGTCTGCTTATTAATTTGACTATTTTACAGGGTTTGTTTAAATTGATTTCTTTTAGATCAAATTACCATCCTTTTTTAAATTTGCTTTTTATCTTGCCTATAATAATATAGACTTGTCTTTTTATTTTATGCATTACCTCAGCTACATTGTGAATGTACCCTGAGTTTGGTGATTGATTGATTCACTGATTGTCTGGCAGCAGTGTTTAATTGTTTGCAGACTATATTGACTGGAGGAAGAGATGGTTTATTGTGAAGGATTAAATGAATAAATTCATTTATGAATATGAACATTGGTGTGTTTTATCACATTTTATGTTAACTGCCATTTTATAAACGCAATAAGCCACTCGAGACGTTACGTCGTGCGTTACTGTGATTTCATCACGGGGAAGGAAGTTTTAGTTACTCCACTTCGCGTCATGCCAAAAACACCTTTCCCCATGACAAAATAACACATGGCCTCTCGTGGCTTATTGCTTTAATGTGCATCACCAAAAGAACACCATACTCACAGTGAAGCATGGTGGGTGATAGCATTCTGCATTGAAGCTGTTCTTCTTCATCTGAGACTGGGGCTTTATTCAAGGTTGAATTTAGAACAGTTCCAAATATCAGTCCGTTTTTGGCATAAAACTTTCAGACCTCTGCTAAAAGCTGAAGACCTTTCACCTTTCAGCATGACAGCATCCCAGAGCATACTTCCTCATCAACGAAAGACTGGCTTCACCAGAAGATCAAATATTATGAATGAACCAGACCTGAATCCAGTTGAAAATCTGTGGGGTGACCCTAATGGGCACAGGAGATGCCTTCGCAATCTGACAGATTTGGAGAGCTTTTGCAAGGAAAAGTAGACAAAGACTGCCAAATCAAGAGTCCTACCCAAAAAAAAAAAGAGAGATTGAATGCTGTCATAAAATCCAAAGGTTAACAGGGTTTTAGTTTTAGGGTTCAGTTTGTTTTTCAGTGGAATTGTACAGATTATGGTTGACATTAGAGGTGGAAAAAGTTCAGAAATTATTCATTTTGGTCTCATTTTTTACATTACAAAAACCTTGAATTTTAAGAGGTGCATATGCTTTTTTTAAAAACACTGTTAATGACTGTTTAATTTACAGACATACAAATAATTAGCCCACATCCATTTAAGACCATATAACTGATGTCAACAATATTAATTAGTTTTTTCAGTGAACCATTCCTTTCATCAAAAGGTTGTTTAACCCACAATAAAGATGCTACAGTGCATGTGTGTTTGAAACTTAGCAAATTGTTTACAACTGTTAGCAAAACAATTCTACAAGTGGAGATTCACCTTTCTGCGAAAACAAGGAACACAAGGTGCACAGGTGACATTATCTTCACTGACCAAGTGAATCACCTTAATGAACACATGCTGAAACAAACAGGAAGTGAAAAACAGCATCATACGTCTGGCAGAGCATCACTAGGGAAGATACCAAGTGTATGATGATCTACAATGCCACATAAAAAAAAAAGAATTTATCTTGATATTTGTTGATCAGTGTTGCTTAATGAAAATCAGAAATCCATAATCCATATTTTGAGTTTGAGTACATTACTATTCAAACAGTGTCAACATTAAAACAAGACTTAACATATATCATTGTACTGTGTAATGAGTCTACAATCTATCGGTTTACTGTTTTGAAGTAAATTATGAACACAAATAAACTTCTTTATTAAAATTTCTGAGATGCCATAGTATGGTTTGAACAATTCAGCAATGAATGCGACTTTGCAGAGTTGCCAGGTTCACGGTTTTCACGCCAAATTGGGCTTGTTTGAAAATCCAGTCGTGGGTGAAAATTCAGGGGTGGCGGGGTGAGTTTTTTGGGCTACTTTTAAAAATTACCGCAGCTGCCAGAAAAACTACAAAAAAGTGGGTGTTGCCTAGGATATTACTTCAACACGGCGGGCAAACGTGTATAAATCGACACTAAAGAAGTTTGAATACAACAATAACGACGAAGAGAACATAACAATATAAGAAAAGATAGCCTGAAAATGAGAAAGAAAGAGAGAGAGAGAGAGAGAGAGAGAGAGAGAGGGTGAAGAGAAAACAGTCACTAGCTAATATGCCAGGTAAATGGGGAAATACAGGAGGCGGTATTGCAAGGACTGGGAAAAAGAAAAAGGTTTGATGGACTGATAATAAATCCTTTATAAACAAAATACTAAGTCGTACACTCATAGTTGTTTTGCCATTTGCTTCAAACGTGTGACAGACATATATTTTGGGCTAGTTTAAGCTTCTGAAGGGAGGGTTTTAGACTGACTTTGGGCTGGATATTTTTGCTGGACCTGGCAACCCTGATTGCAAGAGTGTGTGTGTGTGTGTGTGTCCTTGCATTTCACCCTGGTGGTGTCTGAAATCTTCATAAAGATAGGAATGTGAATGTAAAAGTGGGGAAATTTTGCTGCTTCTTACAAGAAAAGTGACATTTTCTTTACAAACATTTTTAATAAAAGAGAAGCACTGACCTTTGTTTGCTAAGATTAAGTTTAAGTTTTTGTTAAATTTTACTCAGTATTATACAAGTGGAATGTGCTCACTAGTATGGTACTACCAAAATGTGTTTGTATGTACCAGGTTTAAATACATATGAATGTACACACACACACACACACAGTATATTATATATATATAAAAACTACATCACAGGCAAGCCTAAACAAATTGAACTGGCTAGTTAACGTTAGCTTATTAGCTAAGCTAACCGTGTTAGTAGTAAGCCCTTTTACTTCAGATTCACTCACCTTCCAGAATAACTTACTCTAAAAATATTACAGTTCCTGTTGGTATTTTTCCACTTCCACTGAGCTTCTTAAGATGTTTTCCTTTTCGTTTTAACCGGTCAGTTGCTGTTTATACGTGTGTCCTTTTAGTCGAGGCCAGCGGTGGTCTAACGGCTAACGGCTAACAGCGCGAAATTCGAATCCAAACAACACGCGCAGGTTTACAATCCGGTTTAAAGTCCGTTTTACAGTTTACACACGAACACACCGGAACTATCTTTCATTTTACGACACAATTTTAATGTAATAATTTCGCTTACCATTTCTCCTTTATAAACACTATTTCATATTTTTAAAACATCTCAAAGACGAACGTAATCGTCTACGTTTAGCCTGAGAAACAACTGATCTATTGATACGAGCGAATCGAAGCCGTTGTAGTGTGCAGTGGTTGTTTATCAATGGCAGACTGTTTGCTTTGACTCGCAGTGAACATGAATGGGAGTTGTAGATGAATGGAGGCAGCCCAGTGGAAACTAGTGAGAATTCTGTCATGGCTCCTTCAGCTGTGCGGCGCGTGGAGCTGTCCGAGGTGCTGAACCTATACGGATATCAGCGTTTTTGTGACTATTACTGCTTTGTTATAACATCAAACGTGGATGATGAATTATTTGGCGTAAACCGAGACTACTGGAGAGGTTTGTATTGCATTTCTCAACTTCTTACCGGCGCAGTCGTAGTCTTTATCTCGCGTCCTCACGGTTTAAAGCCGGACAGTTAACAACATTTGGTGATGCAGAGTCCGGATGAAGTGAAGTGTGTGTGTGTTGCTGCTGGCGATGGTCAGGAGGGAACGCGGCAGGTAGAGTAAGAGGAAAAGAAGCATGGAGGAAGTGATTGAGAGAGAGAGAGAGAGAGAGAGAGAGAGAGAGAGAGAGAGAGAGAGAGAGGGAGCGTGAGGGAGTGTGAGGGAGGGAGGATGCTGCCGCTGCTGCCAGCGGAAAATGGCCGCTGCAACCTCGAGCCCGTCCTGATACAGCGAGACGGCAGGAAGGTGGACAGAGAAGAGACGAGATAATGAGAAACAGCACGCGCGATTGACAGAGAGACAGAGAGAGAGAGAGAGAGAGAGAGCGAGAGAGAGCGTGCGTGCGTGCGCGCGCGCGCGTGCGCGTGTGTGTGTGTATATGTGTGCGTGTGCGCGTGTGTTTGAGTGAGTGAGTGAGCGAGCGAGCGAGCGAGCGCGCGCGCGCGTGCGTGCGTGTGGTGTTCTGGTGAGAAGAGAAATAAAAAAGCCAGGAGACCGGGGGGCAGCCAGCTCGAAGCGGGCGAGCAACACCGAGCCATGGAGGGCGAGTAAGTGCTTCCATTTCTCTCTTAAGCGGACAAAAGCGAGGCATCCGCGCCTCGTTAGACGTTCATATGAGCACCAAAGTCTGCACTTCGTTAATGTGTGTGTGTGTGTGTGTGTGTGTGTGTGTATGTACATCGCCTATATGTAAGAGCATTACGTAGCTGTATAGCTATCAACAGTGTGCAGCCCGTTCTACAGCAATCAGACGTGTGCACTACGTATGATGAATGTGTGTACATGTGAAACATAGTGTACAGAGCCTCGCACATATTCAATGCCGAATCAAAGACGACCAGGCTTGCCAAACATCGCGGTAACGTTCCGAGAAACGACACGTCTGAGGTCTCGGAGAGGATCCAAACAAAACATGTCAGGGAATGTGAAAATGTGTTGGGGGCGAAAAAAAAAAATGTACAAAATATGGCGTGTTTTTCTGCCTCCGTCGCCTTTACGGGTCTCGCTGGCGGACGGAGGCAGAGGCAGAGGCAGCGAGGCAGCGCCTGGCGATTTTTATCCACGCGTCTCGAGTTTCATTATGATTTTTAAAGCCAAACTTTATGAATGAAATGTGATTTTTTTTTTCCTCCCTCACCCTCTTCCTCAACCCCCTCCTCTTCTTCCTTTTTCTCATGGCTCCCCATCCCCTCCCCTCGCTCCCTCCCTCCCTCCCTCCCTTCAGATCGCTTTCTCCATCTCTCCTTGCACCCACTCATCTTTCTTTTTCTTCACGATCGTGCCTTTCGGCCCCGCAAATACAGCGGATCAGCTCTGAATCGGCCACTTTTTGATTGTATTTCATTCATAAAACAAGCGGCCGCCGAGCTGCTGAGTGCGGATGTGCGCGCGCGCGCGCGCGAGAGAGAGAGAGAGAGAATATGCAATGTCTCACAATAAACTGTAATACTGATGCTGCTCGGTTTCTCTGGCTGATCGTGTGGTCAGGCTGTGCTGGGTTAGACATCAGCGGGCCTTGTATGGCGAATGGGCGCGTTCATTGATATCTCTGCGAGAGAAACGCTCGCGATCTTAGCCCCCCCCCCCCCTCCTCCCTCTCTCCCTCCCACCACCTCCACACCACCCCCTCAGGCTGTCTCCACGATCCCCCCCCCCTTCAAGTGCCATTTCCTCGCCGTTCTTTTTTTTGTCTCGTGCCCGTTTTTAAGCTCTCGGTTGGCACGCCGCTGTGGCTGGACGTCAGTTTAGTCCCCTTACACGTACAGCGAGATTACATTTAGCTTGTCCACGTGACCGCCCATTAAAAAGCAGCGCTGCTTCCTGTCATTGATATAATCGTGTCTCACCGGCTGAGCTTTCAGGCTAGAATCGACACGAAGGAACAACGCTGGTGTTAAAGCACCACGAAGCTCACTCACGACAAGTCATCACGTTCACAAGCCAAGGAAACAGCCTCGCAGGAGACATATTGTGATACACACACACGTTGTCAAGTCATAGCTTTTGTTTTTGCACTGAAGCAGTGCATGATGGGCCTGATTTTTCTGTTGATTTAAGTGGACTTTTCACTGTGAACATGTTTGTAAATAGCAGGGGTGTAGCACCAAATTCTGGGCCTTCCTATTATTAATATTAGTTCCTTTCACAGGGCCCTATTAAGGGCCCTCCTCCCACTTGAGGCCCTGGTAACTCAGTCCCACTCTTTAAATAGTATGTAATAATGTATACCAGTGTGAATATTAGTAGTAATGTATGTGGATAAAGATGTGTGTGTATACATGTGTACATGTTTATAGAGTGCTCACACCTCACACCTCTCTACAGTGTGCGTGTCCGAGCAGTGGTGATGACACGTGACGACTCGAGTGGCGGCTGGGTGCCCCTTGGAGGTGGCGGCCTCAGCCACGTTATCATCTGTAAGGGGCGGAGCTCAGAAGGCCGAGGGCGGAGGGAGTACGTCATACGTGGAGAGCGGCTGCGCGATCGAGCAGTGAGTGTGTGCGTGTGTGTTCATGCCTGTCTCTGACAGAACCCTGCTGAGGACTCTGACCTGTGCCCTGTGTGAGCCCGCAGCTTTGGAGCATCTGTGGTGTCGTGGTACCAGCCCTCCTTGGCGGACCCCACACTTACCCTTCTCTCTCTATGCAGCCCGTGCTTGAATGCGCCGTTCAGAAGGGTTTGGTCTACAACAAGGTGAACCCCATCTTCCATCACTGGCGTGTGGAGGAGAGGAAGTTTGGCCTGACCTTCCAGAGTCCAGCTGATGCCATCTTGTTTGAGAAGGGCCTTCAAAGTGTCCTTGACAAGCTGGAGAGAGGTACTGCAAGAACCAGGAGGCATAAGTTAATATACACAACAGTCGCTGTGTGCATGCACAATCCCTTATATATCCAGTCCCTTACTAGAACTGCAAATGCTTGTCTTATGTCATTCTAAATCTAAATCTCTTTCTCCATCACTTTAAGGATCCGATTCACCTTCTTCCTCCACACCAGAAGAGGGAGACACTGAAGATGATGGTCAAGCAGTGAGTCTTTTTCACATCATCACTTTTATCATTAATGCATTATCTTTGTAAGTCCACGATGCAGTGTCAGATGAATGTTTTTAAATCTGTGCTTCACTCACTATATAACCAAATGTTTGTAGACATCTACTCAGTTTTCATCCCGTTGCTGCAGTAACATGATGACTTTACACCAGAAGTTGAAACTGCTGTGATGATTTGTTTACATTCAGCCTCCGGAGTATGAGTGAGGTCAGGTACTAATGTTCCAGGATTAGTCCTTGATCCCAAATGCTACTCCATCTGGATGTATCCATCACTTCAGTTGCTCCACACACAGTAAATCTGCCAGTGTTAAGTCAACACTATTAGAGTTAAATTAACACTGGGAGTGTTACATTTAGACACCCTCAGTGTTTATTTAACTCTAATAGTGTTGATTTAACACTGGCAGATTTACTGTGCAGCTCAGAGGTGGGGGGCTTTATACCCCTCTAACTGATGCTTGCCATGGTGACCTCTTGTGCACTTTTGTGTTGGGCACACTTGTGCAGATGCTTCAGAGTGCCTGTCTCTATTGGCAATGCTTTCGTAAGCTGTGTGTCAGCAACAAGTGCAGTAATTTACTCATTAGAAAAGGTGTGTGGATACTTTTGGGCGTACAGTGACTTGCTAACTGTGAAGAGGTACTGGAACTGTGGCTTAAAATTTGTTGCAAAAATTAATCTGGAATAAGAACACAGTGTGACATACGGTCATATAAATATCCATTTATCCTTACAGTATGGATTATACTAGGTTACATTTCTAAATTTAAACATAATAAAATATAATATAAAAAGGCAATGGTGCCATGGAAAACCAAAATATTACTGCATAGTTCCTTGAAGAATAAAATGTGTTTTCCTAAAACTATATTCCAAGCCAAGAACCATTTAGGAGACTTTAGAATTCATTAGGGCTGCAGCTAACGATTATTTTAGTAATCGATTATTCTATCGATTATTCTTGCAATTAATTGAGTAATCGGGAAAAATAAATGAAAGAAATCAGGTTCTGCAATAACTACTTAAGCTTATTTTAAAAGTAATAGAAATACACAAAAATAACTTTAAAGCTTTTTAATTAAACATTTTATAGCTTAAAATACAATAACAGCCTCCTTTTCAGGTTCAAGTTTAAAACTCTTGCTTTTTTCAAAAATCCAAAAACAGAAGAGAAATAAATTTTTAGAAATCACATTAAAGGTAAAAAGCAAACATAAATTAAGGCACAATACAGTAAACATTGCCTTTTTACATATTCTACTTTGAATTTCAAGTCTGTGTGACAAAACTCTTGCTTTTTTTAAAGTGCAAAAACATAGAAATAAAATAAAATCACATTGATTTAAAGGTAAAAAGCAAACGTAAATTAAGAATAATAAACAATTTCAAGTCTGAGATATAACATCCACTTCTAGGTTTTCTACATGTTGAATGAAATATTTTCTTTTTTAGAAAGCCAACATATACTGAACATTATTCTTACAAACAATATCAATACAACATATAACAATGGAGGAAAGTGAGCATGTCAACATGCTAAGAACTGAGGCTTGCCTTGCGCGTTGATGCAATGTTTCCTGCAGCTGAAAACAGGCACTCTGATGACGTGGATGTAGCTGAAATACACAGCAGAGACTTTGCCAGTTCTGCCAGTGTTGGATAGCGCGCTGCGTTATTTTCCTATTGTCGTTTTTTTCTCGCATGTTGTCGCTCTTTTCCCTCGTCACTTCCATATTCCCGCTTCTCAACTAAAAATCTCCGCGCCTCCTCCTTCCTGTGCGTGGGTGACGTAAGCGTGGTGTGCCACATTAAAAGTCGTCAGTGCGAAATACCGTGCGCTGAGTTTTAAAATTAAATAAACGATTACTCGAGGCACAGAAAATTACTCGATCATTTTTTGTAATCGAGTAACAGGAACTACTCGAGTAATCGTTTCACCCCTAGAATTCATGTTACCTGGTCATTTCATGCGCTTTGAGTATCAGGATTATATCTGGATAGAGATTACCCACGTACGTGCACCCATGACCATTTAAAACAGAATCACTCAACTTCTGGAGGTCATTTGAGGCACAAACAACTCTAAAACAAATATGACGAAGTTTGTTTACGAGAAAACTAAGGACACCAATGCTAAAAGTGACCAAGCAAGTTTTTTATCCTTATTTTAAAGAATGGTAAAAATTCTGGGAAATCTGGCAAAATGGACACAAATAAGGCTGTGCGTTGGAGCTGATTTGCATATTAAGGACCACAAAGCAATTGGATTTCAAAGTTAACGGGAGATATTTTTGACTACCTAGTGTAAATGCATGTGCTTAAAATCTTATCACGAGACAAAGGGCTGTTACATTTGAAAGCATGCTGGAGATTAGACTTTAGGAAAAACATTTGATTGTATTGCTACAAGCCAGAAATTGGAATGCTGTACAAAATGTAAATGAAAAGAAAATTCAATGACTTGCAGCATTTATAACATTTAAAACATAATAGTTGTACCTTACATTTGTGGGTGCAGCAATGAACTATCTTTACAGACAGTGGATTACAGAAGTGTTCCTGAGCCCATGCGCTGATTTCCACTACAGAATCATATCTGTTTTTATTGTAGTGCTGTCTAATGGTTTTAAGAACATGGCTATCTAGTACTGTTTAATGGCCTCATTTCTAACATACATTTCTTTGGATTCTTTGAACCTTTTAATGATATCACCACTATAAACGATGATATCCCCAATTTCTGTACATTGAGAAACATTATTCTTGATTTGTCTGCACACTCATACACAGAGTGGTGAACAACAATACATCTTCACTTCCGAAAGGCTTTATATGAATCTTGTCGCTGACCTGTTGCCAATTAATCTAAGTATTTGTGAGATATTTCACAAGGAGGTTTTAATCATTATGATTTTATTGCCCATGTCCCCTATATTTTTGTAGTGTATATTTTCATATACAGTGGAACCTCGGTTTTTGTCATTAATCTGTTCTCAAGTGCCTGATGATAACCAAAATGAATGATAACTGAAGCAATATTTCCCATAAGAAATAATGTAAATCCAGTTAATCTGTTCCAGACACTCTTAAATATGAACAAAAACACATTTTATATAGAATAACTATAGTTTTACATACAGAACACAATGAGAAATACATACAAAAGACTAATGAAATGGATAAATGAATATTTAACAACACTCTTACAGGTTTACGCTCTGTTTTAGAGAGTGCCAGTGTGGTGCAGCTGCAGCCTTTGTTTTGTACACCTGTTCTCTGGGTACACGACTGCTATTTGTTTTCGCACCCATTTCCAGGTGGTAATGCTGGGCACCATTGCTTTAGTGTGATGTGTTTTAGTTTATTTTGAGCGCCATCAATGAGAAACAACAAGAAACAAAAACAGAATGAATGACAAACGCGTGGGAGGATGCAAGTCATGTGGGCACGCTGATGAAAACTGGGCAGGTGAATGATAACTGAGACATTACCCAAAAAAATGTTGATAAAATTGTACGACAAGTGCAAACAATAACCGATGTTCCACTGTATTAAAAAACTCATCCTTTGAGATGTTGTTTTTATATTATGTTCAATTAAATGTAGTGTTTAAATGTTTGCATGCCATTGCATTATTTTTTTATTGACATTTTGCATATCATTAGAAACAGGGATGTAGATAGATGCTTTTGTTCCTCTGTTATGTTTCATTTCTGCAGCACATCATACACTTTTTAGTTGATCACTGTTATAAAGAATGTGTTCACTAATCACTTTGTAGTACTACAGGAAAACGCAACCAAAGCTACAGTCCTCTGAAAGTGTAGACCGATCAGCAATAACATTAACACCTCCTTGTATCTACAATCATTGTGCATTTTATCAGCTCCACTTACCATGTAGGTGCACTTTGTAGTTCTACAATTACAGACTGTAGTCCATCTGCTTATTTGTTAGCCTTCTTTCACCCTGTTCTTCAATGATCCGGACCACCACAGAGCAGGTATTATTTATATGGTGGATCATTCTCAGCACAGCAGTGACACTGAAGTGGTGGTGGTGTGTGTGTTGCGCTGATATGAGTGGAGTAGACACACCCGAGCTGTAACACCTCAGTGTTACAAAAAGATTACTAAAGATAGTCCACCAACCAGAAATATTCACCCAACAGTGTCCTGTGGGCAGCATCCTGTGACTGACAGATGACCAACACAAACTGTGCAATAACATGAGTTACTGTCTCTGACTTTACATCTGCAAAGTGGATCAACATGGTCGGTGTGGACACAGTGTTTACAAACTCCAGAAGCTCTGATCCACTCATACCAGAGCAACACAGACCAACAAACCACCACCAGTCAGCATCACTTCAGTGCTGAAAATGAATCCCCACCCAAATAATTCCTGCTCCGTGAGAGTCCTGATCACTGAATAACAAGGTGAAAGGAGGCCAATAAAGTATACAGAGAAACATACGGACTACAGTATGCAGAGGTGGGTAATCCAGGTCCAGAAAGTAAAAATCCACTCCAGGATTTAGTTTTAACTGCCTTGTTGGTTCCGCTGCAGATATGCTGCAGCAGAGACACATGAAGTTGGAGCAAAATCTTGGGATGGATTTGAACTTTTTGGACCTGGATTACCCACCTCTAACAGTCTGTAATTATAGAACTACAAAGTGCACCTGTATGGACTGTGGCGCTGATAAAATGGACAATGAGTGTAGAAACAAGGAGGTGATGTTTGTATGTTTACTTTGCATTTGTATACACAGTATGTTTACATAGCTTGTAGGACCAATTTACTGCATTCATATAGAGTCTTTATACTTCAGCACTTTTTGCTTATTACTGCATTAGCGTCATGCAAATATACATAAACAAAAAAAAAGATTATCCAGTAAGATAAAAAAAAAATCAAGAGATTAAAAAAGATTAAAAAAACACACACACACACACACACACACACACACACACACACACACACACACACACACACACACACACACACACACACACACACACAAGTATCATGTGAAGCACCTTGTTAGCATTAGCATCAGCCGGTTCTGCATGTTTGATGACTTGCAGTCTGTCTCAGTCTCACACAGGCAGTGAGTCGTCCTCTAACAGCAGAAAGGAGATGTTACCCAAACCCATCACTATAGTGACCAGCGAGTCCTCCTCCACCTGCTTTGTGCGCTCTGCAGCAGAAGAGTTTGGGTACGGGGCGGGGCATGCCGTCACTACTCAAACCCCAGCCCAGGTATTGTGTCCTATCACTGAAAGTGTGATTCTCTAACTGAGAGCAAGGCCAGGGCATGAATGATAGTGGCTTTGCACCCTAAATTCATCCACTTTAGTTGGCTATGGCTGTTTGATGGTATCTTTTACTGAAAATGAGTGTGACTGTGATTCCTGTCATTCTTCTTATCTTCCTGTCTGCTTTTGTCCAGGTCCACACACGGCCTGCCCAGCATCAGCTTTCACAAGTGACGGCTGTTTTGAATCCTCCGGCCCCTCCTCCCCCTCCACCTGCACCCCCCACCCCTCCGCTGGTGCCAACTGCCTCCTCTCCGCTGTCCCCTCTCTCTCCTACCATATCCTTGCTTGAAGAAGGTGACCTGCGGAACCTTGACCCTTGCAAGGACTTATGGGGTTCCCGAGGTTACGAGGACTACCGGAGGGCTGGAGCCACTCGGACCAAGGTTGGGGGTCTGACAGGGGGTGTGGTTGTGGGAGGTGGGCCAGACAAATCAGAGCTGTGCGTGGTGCGTTTTGAGAAGGAGCTGGCAGGTGTAGGCGTCACAGGCTGTGAGGTAACCGTCATGCTGGACACCAAAGGCTCACAGCATCACTCCTCTTCGCCCACATGCATGCCCAACGCTGTACCCAGCTCGTCCTCTGCCGGCGGCTCACCACAGGAGACGGGTAAAGGGTCACCTTCGCCATGCTGCATCCATACCTCCCTCGCCACTCCCCGCTCTCGGACTCGCAAGCGAGGGGGTGGTGGGGGTTCCACTGGGGGCGGAGATGCCATTTCGCCTGACGATGACAGCCCATGCCCACAGGGCTCGTCCTCCTGCTCATCCCGCTGCGTATACTGCCGCTCAGTCTTCAGCGCCTCGGAGAATGGGCGCGGCCGCTGCCGGGATGCTCCGGACCCGGCCCTGCACTGCCTGCGCCAGTGGACATGCGTGTGGTGCGCCGAGAGCCTGCTCTACCACTGTATGTCAGACTCAGAAGGTGAGTTTTGGGAGCCGTGCTCATGTGAGGACTCGCTGGGCCACCGGCCACACCCGCTCTGTTGTGCCCGCTGGATGGCGCTGCTGGCACTATCGCTCTTCGTGCCCTGCATGTGCTGCTACCTGCCTCTGCGCGCGTGCCTGCGCTGCGGGGAGAGATGCGGCTGCTGTGGAGGAAAGCACAAGGCTGTGCGGTGAGACCTGGCTCGGGGGGTGGGGGGGCGAGGGAGGGAGGGAGGAGGGGTGGGAGCGGGAGGCAAAAGGATGGGTCGTGTGAGATTTTTGGGAGGGGAGGTGATTGTGATGGGGTGGGAGAGGGAAGGGAGCACAGTTGTCATTTTGAAGAACAGCTGTAGAGCCAGATCTCATACACCTTCATGATAAAAAAAAATCCCCTCCTTCCCCCACAATCCTCTGCTGCATTCCGCTTGTACTCTTCTTTACCTGGACCCTTAATGATGGTGCCAGCAGGTGGTGAGCTGGCAGCATGGCACCGTACTCTTCAGAGAGACACAACACAGGAGGACTGCTCCCACTCCCAGCATCCCTGAGCTGTGATTGGCTCAGAGATGGCAGATTCTGGGAGGCGAGGCATTGAGGGGAACACTGACATGTAAAGTGCTTCAATTGTTAGTTTTTTTATTTAGGAAGAAAACACGAGGAAAAAATACAAAAGATGTTTATAAGTATGGTTATCATACATTTTATTAGTATATCTTATTTTACTTGAAATATTGAGAGGTTTTGATAATTTTTTGATTTGTTAATTTAATGAACATTCTCCCCTTTTACCTCTAAGTTACTGAGTTTTACCTCAATGTTCCAGAAAGAGAGAGAGAGATGGTGGTTAGGGAGAGACGGAGAACAGAATCAGGAGTAAACAGACATTTTAAAGACAGTGCTGTGATCTGGATTTGTCTTTGGAGTAGTTTTGTAAAAAAGAAAAAAGAAAAAAAAAAAAAGATAAAGTTAAATAAGAGCACATTGTTCCGGCAGAATTTTTATGTGAGCATTTCACTTTTTTGGAGACAAAAGGGTGAAGGTACACGAATCTAGTTTGGTCAAATGTGTAGAGGCAAATTTCACCAAGTTGAACACACTAGAAAGAATGTGGTTGGATCCTATTTAACTCCCTGTGCTGAACGTCGGAACCAAAAATGACAGGAGAAATCCATAAATTAGCAGAAAAGTACCTATAAAGTAACTAATAGTGGCCTTGATGTGCAGACACCACCATAAACAGTGCAATCAACAGTGTGCTTAAATTATTTTACTGAAAGGATCGTCATCCCAGGGTCAAAATTAAAGAACGGACAGGAAATGTTCTTGTCGTAAGACGTAGAAGTCTGAGCTAGCCATTTTCTGTAGTGTCAAGTCTTTATTTACAAAAATAGAAAGAAATGATCAGCGATTGATATGTTTATACTCTTTGGCATTCTATAAAATTTGATTTCAGGGGCCCCGAGTGGCTCAGCAGGCTAAGACGCTGACACTATGACCAGAGGATCCGAGTTTGAATCCCGGTCATGCTGTTTGCCATCAACAGTCGGGGCCCAAGAGAGCAAAATTGGCAGTGCTCTCTCTGGGTGGGTAGATGGTGCTCTCTCACTCTCCGTCACTCTCACATTACAATGCCTGCTGGCTCAGGCGTCTACTGATTGGTCCATTCGGAGCTGGGAATCCTGCGCTTTCCTCCAAGCGTGTTGGCTCCCCAGTGACGGTGTATCAGCGGTAGTTCAAAAAGAGGCGGTGACTGCATCACATGGAGGAAGCATGTGCTTGTCTTCACCCTCCTAGAGTCAGGGACAGTGCAAAGTGATGGGGAGAGCCCCCTAGTGGATGGGATGGTTTAATTGGCTATTACTACTACATTGGGAAGGGAATAAAAATTGGCGATTGTAATCAGTTGTAAAGTTGCCCAAAATGTTGAGCCCATTCACATGAATGCATAGCTGGTGAATGGAAGGATGGAAAGTGGTCAGACATGTCTTGGTCTGTTTGCAACTGAATACAATAATTAAAGACGGACAGTACTGATCAGTCTTTACTACATTTCTGATAAATCTGTTCAAATGCTGCCTGGGATCACAGATTGGACCTCAAAGCTTAAACTGTGTGTCTGAGAAGGTATGGCTTTAAAATATTGTCTCAAAGCTGCTATTTTAAACCCCCACAACTCATTTATACCTCGCTGCTCATGATTAGAATCAGACAAAGCCCCATTATAGAGGACCGTGCCTCTAAAGCAAGAGGAAGAAAATCAAGCAAGCACATCTATGCTGGGCAGGGTTTTTTTTTTTTTTTTTTTTGGATGTGGCACTGAAGACAATTCTAAAAAAGGACCCACTTACAGTGTCAGTGGAAGAATATTTGAATAGGAACTAAATGTTGAACTATTGATCAGAGACATAAGA
>BRDA01007647.1:14122-25392 GCA_036984385.1 Crenuchus spilurus | reverse complement strand
GAGGATCGCGAGTTTGAATCCCGGTCATGCTGTTTGCCATCAACAGTCGGGGCCCAAGAGAGCAAAATTGGCAGTGCTCTCTCTGGGCAGGTAGATGGTGCTCTCACTCTCCGTCACTCTCACATTACAATGCCTGCTGGCTCAGGCGTCTACTGATTGGTCCATTCGGAGCTGGGAATCCTGCGCTTTCCTCCAAGCGTGTTGGCTCCCCAGTGACGGTGTATCAGCGGTAGTTCAAAAAGAGGCGGTGGCTGCATCACATGGAGGAAGCATGTGCTTGTCTTCACCCTCCTAGAGTCAGGGACAGTGCAAAGTGATGGGGAGAGCCCCCTAGTGGATGGGATGGTTTAATTGGCTATTACTACTACATTGGGAAGGGAATAAAAATTGGCGATTGTAATCAGTTGTAAAGTTGCCCAAAATGTTGAGCCCATTCACATGAATGCATAGCTGGTGAATGGAAGGATGGAAAGTGGTCAGACATGTCTTGGTCTGTTTGCAACTGAATACAATAATTAAAGACGGACAGTACTGATCAGTCTTTACTACATTTCTGATAAATCTGTTCAAATGCTGCCTGGGATCACAGATTGGACCTCAAAGCTTAAACTGTGTGTCTGAGAAGGTATGGCTTTAAAATATTGTCTCAAAGCTGCTATTTTAAACCCCCACAACTCATTTATACCTCGCTGCTCATGATTAGAATCAGACAAAGCCCCATTATAGAGGACCGTGCCTCTAAAGCAAGAGGAAGAAAATCAAGCAAGCACATCTATGCTGGGCAGGGTTTTTTTTTTTTTTTTTTTTGGATGTGGCACTGAAGACAATTCTAAAAAAGGACCCACTTACAGTGTCAGTGGAAGAATATTTGAATAGGAACTAAATGTTGAACTATTGATCAGAGACATAAGAATAGCTCTTAAAAGTGAAAAAGCTAAAGGGATGAAGGGAAAAGTACACAACGGCAGAAATGATGGGCTCCGATACTGTCCAAGTGTGAGACCATCACTAAGCCTCACTGGAATCCAGTCCTCAAGACCTGCTGAATTCCTACACGAGTTCACCCTCGAAGGCCCCATCCGTACATCTTAATAAATGTGCCTTTTAATTTGATTGATCAATAACATATAATTTTCAAGTAACTACGTACCGGAGTACTTACTTTTTTGGGTCATTTGTTTCAGCCAATGTGCATATTTTAATATGTATGTATCTATTAGTTTGAAAAGTAATTAACGAGAAAATATTACCTGTTTATTTATTTAATGAGATATTTATTCCGATTCATTATTTATTTTTGGAGACGGGTTTTTATTTTCTGTGCTGTCTTACTTCTCTGACTTTGTGCCAATGTGCTGCTTTGAAGTGTTACATATCGTGGGTTTGTATCATTAATTAAACCCTCATTCTATATTTTAATGAAACGCTTGCCCTCTGGATCATGTTTTTTTTTTGTTCAGGACCATCTCTGTAATGAATTATTTCCTGTTTATGTCCACTACCTGTCAAAAGTTTGGACACAGCTTCTGAACAGTTTTTCATGATTTAAAAATGTTCTGCATTGTAGATTAATATTAAAATAATCTATATGTAATTATTTAGTAAACAAACAAGTAAACAAACCAGAATATGTTTATATTTGACATTCTTCACAGTAGGCACCTCTTGCTCAGCTTTCTTGGCATTTTCTCAGTCAGCTTTATGAGGTAGTCACCTGGAATGGCTTTCAGTTAACAGCTGTGCCTTGTCAAGAGCTCATGACTTGCATTTCTTGCCTCTTAATGTGTTTGAGACATCAGTTGTGTGTCTACTTTGAAGAATCTAAAACATATTTTGGTTTGTTTAACATTTTTAAATTTACTACATAGTCTGAATGACGTCAGTATTCATTTACAATGTAGGAACAAAAAAAAACATTGAATGAGGTGTGTCCAAACTTTTGACTGGTAGTGTATATTATGATGCTTTAGAGCCTTGGTTACTACTGGTATTACTACAATAAGAAAGTGGACTAACAGCAAACTGTTTACACTACTAGTCAGAGCCAAAAGCAAAGACAACCCAGTAGGACACATTTAGGAAAAAATGTTATTATACATTTGCCATAACATTAACATAAGAGCACCTGACTTTCTATTAGGCTGAAGACTCACCCCATATCCTACCTTCAGCATTGATTGTGAAAAAATGACTCATGGTCTCTGAAGTTACTCACTAGCACCACCTGCTGGAAATACATGTCCATTGAGGATGGTAACAGGAAGGCAGTAGCAGGTTTACCTTCTGAAAACATTTTATTTATTTTCACAAGAATACACAGTCCTATTTAAAAGGTACCCTTAAAATGTTTACACTTAACAATATACAGAGCTGAGCTCCACATCGGCTCAACAGAGAAGCCATCTAGCCCAAGCACAGGCCAGGCAGAGCTCAAGACAAGTGCTGGCGCTTGTGTTTGAGTATCTCAGTGGAGGTGAGCTTCAGGTCTTTGTTACAGATATCACAGTGGTACAGTCGAGTCAGACTAGTTGATGATGCAGCCTTAACTGTGTCAGGGTCTGTGGAAGCAGAGCAAAAACAAATGAGACAATTCAGAATGTCATGTAGTGTCACTATCAAAATGATAAACATGCAGATATCTGGCAATTTTATAAGAAAAGGTACTGCAGGGATATGGAGTGATTTTTGTGTCAAAAGTTTCACAATAGCAAAAATAAATCTACAAGCAAAATCCACAGAAACAAGACCATGAAGTAATTTTTGGTTTCATAGTTTTTTTTTTTCCACAATTTTTGGTTTCATTATTTTTGTTTTTTTGAATTTTTCTAAAAATTTTGGTTTCATTATTTTAGTTTTTTTTTATTTTTGTAAAAATGTTGGTTTCATTTTTGTTTTTTTGAATTTTTCAAAAAATTTTGGTTTCATTATTTTTGATTTTTTTAATTTTTGGTTTCATTATTTTTGTTTTTTTGCTTCTGGTATCTCTCTTTGCTTCTGCTCCGCATTTTTTTGTTTCTGAGTTTTGAAACACTATTGACGTGTGGGTGGGACTTAGAAGTTGGGGTTAGCCTTGAATTTCCATTGGTCACTGACAGCAGCTTTAAGTCCGTCTCTGAGACAGCCACGCCCACCACATCTTTGATCCACATCCGCCATGTTTGAAAACGCTGTGTGAAGCAGATGTGGTGGGCGTGGCTCTGTCTCAGAGGCAGACTCAAAGCTGTCAGTAACCAATGGAAATTCAAGGCTAACCCCGCCTTCTAAGTCCCACCCACACGTGAAAAGTGTCCCAAAATGTAGAAGCAAAAAAATGTGGAGCAGAAGCAAAAAACCAAAAACAATTAAACCAAAATTTTTAGAAAAATAAAAAAAAATGTAAATAAAATAATGAAACCAAAAATGACTTTATGGTCTTGTTTCTGTGGATTTTGAAACTTTTGACAAAAACCACTCCATACAGGGATTGGTTTGCCTCATTCATGCATCTGTTTTACCTTCGTCAGGCTGCTGTTCCTCTGCAGGCCTGCAGGTGGCCTCGTGCTGCATGCGCTCCAGTGGTGTGAAGGGCATGTGCAGGTCACAATGAGGGCAGGTCCAAAACGTCCTTAAACATTCACTATACAGGTCTTTTGAGTCCTGCGTGCGCACACACACACACACACACACACACACACACACACACACACACACACACAAACAAAAATAATAATAAAAAGAAGAGAAATACATTCAAGAACTGCTTAACACCATCACAAAAAATGTATTATAAATGAAAATGTTCATTTTGTTTATATTATTTCATTCAAAAAGTGCAATTTTACATTCATTACATGTAAAGTGACATATTTCAAGTCTTCTTTGTTTCATTTGTTTGATCAGTATGGCTTATATCTCCTAAAAAGCAGACATTCCGTATCTCAAATGATTAGAATATTTCATTTGGAGTTTCTGTAAATCACTAAACCATATCAGTACCATGTATCTCTCAGGCTACTTCAGACATGCATCCACAGTCATGAAGAAAACCGGCTTGATAGTTATCCAGAAGACGATCATCAACACCCTCCGCACAGAGAACAGACCACGGAAGGTCATTACTGAGAATTCTGTTCACAAACTGCTGCCTCAAAAGCGCATTAAAGAAAGGTTGACATGCATTTGATGATGTCAGCAGTGATCGTCAAGAAAAGTCGATTTAAGAACTTTAAGCACTGATGCTGGTGTCAGAGCGTCAAGAGCCACCACACACAGGGGCAACAGGAAAGGGGCAACACTGGTTTAGGGTGTCATGTCATCTGCTGGTGTTGGTCCACTGTGTTTTATCAAGTCCAAAGTACATGCAGCCGTCTTCCAGGACATTTTAGAGCACTTCATGCTTCCATCTGCTGACAAGCTTTATGGAGATGCCAATTTCCTTTTCCAGCAGAAAGAAGCACCTACCCACAGTGCCAAATTTACAACCTAAATGGTTTACTGACCTCGACGTTACTATGCCTGATTGGCTAGAGGATCTGTGGGATCATCAAGAGGAAGATGAGAAACACCTGAGCCAGCAATAGAAGGCCACCGTCAAACAACGTGGGCTTCAGTAACATCTCAGCAGTGGCACCATCTCACTGCCTCCATGCCACAGCGCACCGATGCAGTAATATGTGGTGAATGAACGTGTCAGAAGTCGGGCATTTCAGTATTGTACAACCTTTTCCGTTTGATCTTATGAAATATTCTAATATGAGACATTTGATTTCTGGGTTTCATGAGCTGTAAGTCATACTGATCAACATTAAAACCAAAAAGGCTTGAACTGTGGGTAACACTTCATAATAACTTTCATTAATAGCTCATTAACTAATGATTAATAACTGAATAAATCATTAGTTCATGATAATTTCATTAATAAATGATTTACTAATGGTTTACTAATGATTTACTAATGATTTAATGATTTACTAATGATTTACTAATGATTTACTAATGATTTACTAATGGTTTACTAATGATTTACTAATGGTTTACTAATGCTTTACTAATGATTTACTAATGATTTAATGATTTACTAATGATTTACTAATGATTTACTAATGATTTACTAATGATTTGTTAAGAGTAACTACATGATCTGTCATTTATAAACATTTGTTCATGTTCAAATTCTCATGAACTAATCATTTGTTCAGTTATTAATCATTAGTTAATGGCTTATTAATGTGTGTTATTATAAAGTGTTACCAAAATGTCATTTTACATGTAATTAAAAACATGACGACCTTTCTGAATGAAACTATGCACAAATAACTGATATTTCAATTCTGCACAACTATGGCTGCGTCCAGCTGATACATATCATGATACAGGGGTTAGTTTGATATATTGCTACAACAGGAATGTCCAATCTTAGTGGAACAGTGTAGCAGCAGTTTTTTTTTTCATGTCAAACAAGCTGGACCTCACCTGATCCTCCCCTTTAAATCAGGTGGTCTTGGTCTAACAGATGCTCATGTGCTCCTGCAGCTACTTTATAGATAAGACTGGACACCCCTGGGCTTCCTGTTTACTTTGGAATGGAAGAGTCTAATGGCTGAAGATGGATTACAGCAGTGACATCTAGAGGCCGGTGGTTCAAACCCAACAAAATAAGAACAACCGTCTGCCAAAAAATCTTATGTAGACTATTTAATCAATGACTCTGTTTTTGAGAATCAGTAGTAACACAAAGCATAACAGTGACATGCTCAAGTGTAACAGTGCCTTCTTACACTATTATGCAGTGCCAGCTACCCTTTATATAATGCATATGTTTCATGACGATTGGACCAAATGATTAAGATGTTACATACATTTTCAGTAATGTATGTACAGAGAAACGTCCTTTACAACAGTTTTCTGAAATGTTTTTGACCTTATTTAATATATTTAGGCGGGTACATGAACGAGAACACTTTCCCCCAGATTTGCTAGCGACTCGTCCCCGTATTACAAGTGCATACCGAGATGATGTGCAGGTTCACTGGTCATTTAGGACGGTTATGAAGTGCTTATATTTGCATTGCATCCTGATCACCATCACTGTAATTCATCATTTCTACAGTACACGATTTCACTTGAAGTATTCTGACATTTGTTTCTAAATTCTTTAATAATCACAAAATTTGGGGAAATAAAACAACTTGAAATTGCTTGTCCTTACATACATTCACTGGCCATTACACAGTAAATCTGCCAGTGTTAAATCAACACTATTAGAGTTAAATTAACACTGAGAGTGTTACGTTTCGACACTCTCAGTGTTAATTTAACTCTAACCGTGTTAATTTAACACTGGTAGATTTACTGTGTAGGTACATTTATCTTTAAATCAGTTCCACTTACCATAAACAGGTGCTGGTCATAAAATTAGAATATCATGAAAAAGTTGATTTATGTCAGTAATTCCATTCAAAAAGTGAAACTTGTATATTATATTCATTCATTACACACAGACGGATATATTTCAAATGTTTATTTCTTTTAATTTTGGCTATTATAACTGACAACTAATGAAAATCCCAAATTCAGTATCTCAGAAAATTAGAATATTATTAAAAGGTTCAATATTGAAGACACCTGGTACCACACTCTAATGAAATAATTAACTCAAAACACCTGCAAAAGCCTTTAAATGGTCTCTCAGTCTAGTTCTGTCAGCTACACAATCATGGGGAAGAGTGCTGACTTGACAGTTGTCCAAAAGACATCCACTGACACCTTGCACAAGGAGGGCAAGACACAAAAGGTCATTGCTAAAGAGGCTGGCTGTTCACAGAGCTCTGTGTCCAAACTCATTAATAGAGAGGTGAAGGGAAGGAAAAGATGTGGTAGAAAAAAAGTGTACAAGCAATCGGGATAACCGCACCCGGGATAACCAAATGTGGGGAGATTCACAAAGAGTGGACTGCAGCTGGAGTCAGTGTTTGAAGAACCACCACACACAGATGTAAGCAAGACATGGGTTTCAGCTGTCGCATTGCTTGCGTCAAGCCACTCTTGAAAGAGAGACAGTGTGAGAAGCGTCTCGCCTGGACTGCTGCTCAGTGGTCCAAAATTATGTTCTCAGATGAAAGTAAATTTTGCATTTTCTTTGGAAATCAAGGTCCCAGAGTCTTGAGGAAGAGAGGAGAGGCACAGAATCCATGTTGCTTGAGGTCCAGTGTAAAGTTTCCACAGTCAGTGATGGTTTGGGGTGACATGTCATCTGCTGGTGTTGGTCCATTGTGTTTACTGATGTACACAGCCGTCTACCAGGACGTTTTAGAGCACTTTATGCTTCCTGCTGCTGACCAACTTTATAGAGATGCAGATTTCATTTTCCAACAGTACTTGGCTCCTGCACACAGTGCCAAAGCTACCAGTACCTGGTTTAAGGACCATAGTATCCCTGTTCTTAATTGGCCAGTAAACTCACCTGACCTTAACCTCGTAGTAAATCTATGTGGTATTGTAAAGAGGAAGATGTGATACACCAGACCCAACAGTTCAGAAGAGCTGAAGGCCACTATCAGAGCAACCTGGGCTCTCATAACACCTGAGCAGTGCCACAGACTGATCAACTCCATGCCACGCCGCACTGCTGCAGTAATCCAGGCCAAAGGAGCCCCAACTAAACACTGAGAGCTGTACATGATCATACTGTTCATCTTCATACTTTTCAGTTGGCCAACATTTCTAAAAATCCCTTTTTTTTGTTTTAGTCTTAAGTCATTTTCTAATTTTCTGAGACACTGAATTTGGGATTTTCATTAGTTGTAGTTATAATCATCAAAATTAAAGAAATAAACATGTGAATTATATCAGTCTGTATGTAATGAATGAATATAATATACAAGTTTCACTTTCTGAACCGAATTACTGACATAAATCAACTTTTTCACGATATTCTAATTTTATGAGCAGCACCTGTTTGTGCACTTTGCACTAGAAACTGTAGTTCATCTATTTCTTGGCATACTCAAGTCACCCTGTTTCTTAATCAACAGGACCAAATAGGCAAGAATGGGTTGCCATCACTCAAGATTTTCCGCAGAAGCTGATATCCAGCATGTAAATATGAAGTCTTTGTTTAAACTGGATGTATTTGTCAGTAAAAAGTTAAAACGTGTATGGAATGCACTTCATTATACCATATAAACATCTGACAAAAGGTTCTAAAAAACTGAGGCAGCAAACCAAAATGTGTGCCATTCTCAAGACGTCTTTGGCCACACCTGTACAAACAGATGGAGTACAGTCTGTAATCGTAGAACTACAAAGTGCACCTGTATCGTCAGTGGAGCTGATCAAATGGACAGTGAGTGTAGATGCAAGGTAATGAAGTTGCCAGTGAGTGTATATTTCTGCAGTCTTAAAATGTAAGTTATGTAGTTTAGAAGTGACACTTGCAATATCTACAGTCATTTTAAAAACTGACGAACAAATACGATCACTCACACAGAGGCAGTTGTAGGTGAAATAACTGGTGACGCGTAGGCCTCCTTTCACTGGATCTGGTTCTGCATTCATCCCAGGGAACAGCTGTGGGAGGGAGAGCTCCGAGTTCAGCTGAGGTCCAATGTACAGGTTCTGAGCCTGGAGCGCAGCCAGTCTCCTCAGACTGTAGCTCACCTGACCAGAGAAGTCCGTGTTAACCATCTTATTCTGACTTTTGCTTTATGGCTTCAGAGAAGCTGAAGAAACGGTGAAAACTCATACAGAAGATTAGTTGTCAGGTGTTATTTTTAAGTTTTCCTCATCCAAACACTGTGGAAACAGTGGATGCATCTCAACAGACCTGTATAATGATTTCATTACTATTCAGCTTACTCAAAACACCTTACAGTGAACATCTCACTACCGCCCTGTCACATGCTATCAGATATCAGATCATTTGGCCCATCTAGATTGTATCCAGGTTGATTTTTGGTAGCCTGGACAGCCAATAACCATTGCAAAATCTGATCCAAGCCACATTTGGAGGTGGTGTGACATCCGATTACAATCAGATTTGTACAGATCTGTCTCAGTCCAGATGCTCTGGGCAGTCAAACTAAATGTAGAGCAGTGCTGGGCGATAAAACGATATCGATTATTTTCACGATAATTTTTCCCTCGATGACGATAAGCCGGGACAATAGAATTGGATGAGCATTAACGTTCGTTTCCATTTCACATCTAAGCAGCTTGACAGTAAGTTCTGACGTGTAATACTGTTGCTTGTTAGCTCCTCCTCACCGACGCCGCCAAATTGCACTGTTGTGTTTAAGGCAAGTGTGTGATTGGGTGAGAGCGTAGTGGAGCCGGGCGAGAGAGCGCAAAGTCACTGTGTGCTCGTCTGTTTGTGTGAGAAGGAGAAGAGGGCGGGGCTCACTGTGTGTATGTGTGTGTGTCAGCCCGAGTGCTAGCATTAGCATATTAGCTTGGCTCTCCAGCCTGTTGTTATTTTGGAGCGGCTGCGGCCGACAGCAATCACTGTAAGTTTCAACAATAAAGTAACGGCTGTAAACGTCTTTCTCGTCCATCCTTTCAGCACGTCCAGCCGGACGCTACAATATTATGTTCTGGCAATAAACATTTTAATATTTTAAATAGTAACATTTCATGTATTTAGTCTGATGTTTTTAGAAAGATGTTTAAAACTATGACAGTGTTAGAAAATTTTATATCGTGATTATCGAGACTGATCAATATAGAAAAATTTATCGTGATAACATTTTTGGCCATATCGCCCAGCTCTACATGTAGTGTCTTTCGCATCACTCGCAATGCGACAAACAAGGATCAGGTAAAATCCAGAGTGACTGAAGTGCCAGAATCTGAGGAGGTTGCCAGATCCTGAAAAAATCCACCCCATCATCTGACAGAAAGCAGCCCTACACAAGATTAAAACTGACCCAAAATCATGTTTGAGGAAGCTATAATTGCTTTATACTACTCTTACATCTTATTTTAATCTTACTTTCTCGTTCATTTTCTACATAACTGTAAACTTTTTTTATTAATTAAAACGTAATACTTCTCTTCTCTGCTCTAATCTATATTTTCAGATCCTCCACTGAATTTTTTAGTATTAGAAAGTCTACCTAAGGCATCTCCAGATCTGTTATTCTACTTTATTACTATAACTTTTTTTTTGTAAGCATGGTACATTTTAAAGCAGTTCAAAAACTGTGAACCTGGCAACCCTGCAGCCACATCACCATGTAGTTACTGACGCGTCCTTCATTACCACAGCAACCCAAGCAGATACACGTGGCATATCCAGTCTGATCTCTTCCACATAAAAGTGTGGACAGTCATCTCAAAACAAAACCGATTTGCCGGCAGTCTGTACGTTTACATACAGACCCAAAACTAAGCTTCAATCCTGCTTCATGAATGGTGAATTCTCTGGAATTAACCCCCAGACTCTATCCTTCTCTTCATCCTGTTGTTTATCGGACTACATTTGCTGTGTTGTTTTTGTATTGATTGTACACAGCTCTGAAGCTCACTCTCACTGTGACCCAGTTTAAACTTTAGTACCTCAGTATAGAGCAGAAAGCGTACAAGTCTCTCGCCAAGGCTCTCCAGCTCACGACGGGCTGGTTTAGGGCTGAAGAGCCCCAGGCCTGCGGTGGAGCCAGACCCTGTCTGGCTGAGCTGGGCCTGAAGCAGTCTTTCCCAGTCACTCCTCAATGTCAGTGCCGTGGAAAGAGCTCTCAAAGCAGCCTCCCCATCACTCACAATCAGCTCCAGCCATCCGTCCACAACCAACCGTGTGCAATCTGCATTACTGTCCACAGTGTTTGCTACCAGCAGCAAAGCCTTGAGAGATGAAAAATGACAAATAAACTGCCTGAAGCTCGAGAAACAAGACCTAAAAGTACTAAGGAGTGATCTTAAGTGACTAAATAGTGAACTGAGAGGGACACAAAAAGGATGAGTGATTCTAATTAAGATATTTTAGTTAGTCAGACCTAAATGCCCCCACCCTGACACATCTGACCATCAGCCACCACTGTTACCATATCAAACCACAGCAAAGTTCTACAGTCACTTCACCTGCAGGGCTGGGATGCGCAGACAGTTTGACACATAGGGCTTGTTGGTCTCCAGCAGAGTGACAAAAGCCAACAACTGATGCCTATTACTCTGCCCCTTATCAGCACCTACAGAGGGATGGGAAGAGAGGATGGAGAGAGGGAGGGAATGGTGAGAGAAAGGGAAGGAGGGAGGGGTGAGAGAAAGAGAGGAGGGAGGGAGGGGTGAGAGAAAGGGAG
>BRDA01007643.1:0-31514 GCA_036984385.1 Crenuchus spilurus | reverse complement strand
GGAGCCACCAGCCAAGCTGGCCAGAACCGACCAGCGAGTTCTTTTCAGCACGGGCAACACGGAGAACTGAGAACACACACACACACACACACACACACCAACACATACACACACCAACACTTCCCCACCAAACTGATATTCAGTATGTACACAAAATATGCTGCAGCCCACACGAGCCCACTCTTTTCACACACTCGCTCCCTCACACACACATCTACTGTAACAGAGGCACATAAGGCTCACTCCTCATGCCAGGAGTGCGCACACACACTCGTACACACACTCTTATGACACAGTCACTGGCACAGTTTTAATGTGGAGATGCAGGGCAGGATCGGACGGGCATCCTGAACTGTACCAGGCTGACAGCGCATTGGCAAAGATGATGTTAAATGGTGGAGCGAGAATCACACTGAACACTCTCTCTCTCTACCGGTTAAGGTGATCTTGATACCGTGAAGCTTTTGAAAATTGGCCACAAAAACACAAACACACGGTGAGAATGTGTGTGTGCCTGTGAATGCAGCACAGACGCTTTGCCTCCCCCCCCCACACTGGCACCTAGAGGTGTGCCCAACAAACAACAACAAGAGCATAAATAACACATCGGGAGATTCTTCAGGACTACGAATCAGGCTCAGAAGTGGCCACTTGAGGTTCTGTGGACGTCAGTCAAACTCCTGCAGGCAGAGCAGGCACATGTGGGAGATGGCAGATTGGCTGTAAGCGTGTGTGTGTGTGTGTGTGTGTGTGTGTGTTAGGTATCGTTAGCGGCAGCCCCACTGTGTTGTCTGTGTGTTTGTGGGTGCACTGGGACCTTCCTGCCGCCCTGACTTTATCGAGTGAACGTGTGCTCTTTTGTGTTTGTGTGTATGTGTGTGTGTGTGTGTGTGTACATATGTGTGTGTATGTTTGTGGTTCTCAAGAAGTGTTGATAATTGTTTATGTTGGTGGATATTTTCAAAGGCATCCATATCTTCTGTTCTTGCGTTCTACACTACTGTGTGCTTCAGCTCTGTAAGGAGAGATTTTTAGGGATATTTTTTGTAATAAGACTTTACTGTAGGCTGCGGTTCGACAAGGTCACAAAGGAGATCCTACTCATCTGTAGGCATCATCTGTCCTCGACTATCGAGATGCTGACCACTGTATGGCTGCAGAGTGATTCACTGTGGGAATCTCTGGACCGGACACTCCTGGACCGATTGTTTGCCCCAGTCCACCAACTTTTATCAACTTTAATCAATTGTTGCAAAAGTAACCTTCATGGCAAATGATGCCTATTGGAGTAATCCTTGTGCTGAGCTTATGTCCACTGCCAGTCAAACATTTGCGGTCACCCAGACTCTTTTGTGACAACACTCAGTACTCAGATGCTTAGTGTTCTACAGTAGAAGGGTGAGGTAGGACAGGGTCACCATGTTTTAGCTCAGTGTATGTGTCTCACACATTAACACTGAGATTATGGGCTTCAGTGAAGCTGTTTACCCTTCTGGAGGTTTAGTACATATTTAGTGCAAAACTGGATGTAAGAATATTGTGGATGCACAAGAATAGAAGATAATAGTCCAAAGAACCCTCAATAAACTACATTAATCACTTAGATAGTCCATAAACAACCTTAATAAATAACCTCAACAAACACTAGTCATCGCTGTAATAAGATATTAGTCCATAAATACTCTTAGTCAGAAGAATGAGATTAGTCCACAAATGCATCCAATAAACGCTGTTAAGACCGGAGTAGGAGATCTGGGCATTTGAAAAAGAAAGTTCTTCAACAGTGTGTTCTAGCACTAATGATGCTCCAACCAGCGGACTAACGCGCTGCCACTATGATCCGAAAATCGCAAGTTCAAATCCCGATCAACAGCCGGGGCACTGAGAGGGCAGAATTGGCCATGCCCTCTCTTCAGGTGATGGCACGCTCTCCGTAGCACTATAAACGATGTCGACTGACTCGGGCGTCTGATGGGTGACCCATCAGTACCAGGGATCTGCGCTTTCCTCCGAGCATGCTAGCTGCCCGGCGACGATGTATCACCAGCAGTTTGGAAACAGAGGCTTGACGTGACTGGTCTCGGAGGATGCCTGTGCATTGTCTTCCTCCTCCCAAGAGAATCAGAGACATTGGAAGTGATAGTGAGAGGGAGAATTGATAAAAGCGGCGGGGTTAATTGGCCAATAAAATACATTGGGGAGAAAATCAGGTAAAATTCTAAAAAAGCTGCACTAATGTCTATAAACTCAACAAATTACAAAGAGTTACAAAGTGGCGACAATGTCCTACCTCACCTTCTGTCACAGAAGACTGGAGCACAAGTGTTTGTGGAGTTTCCAAACGTTAAGGTTTGTGTTGTCATGAGAAAGGATTCATTTGTCCCCAAACTTTGGTGCTGTGTCATGTAGCCTACAGTGAAGTGCTTCTCCAGTGTGAAACTTCTACTGAACATCCTGAACTCTTTCTGCCTTATGTTTTGCACTCATCTTCTTCATCGTGCCAAACTTGGTACGGGTCCTTTCACGTGTTCTCCAAAAAGTGGTCCTCTACTGTGTGCTAGACTGGAGGCTCGCACTGGTTTTGTGCACATTTTAATGGTTTGTTGTGTATTTGATTTTGACCTCCGCTCTCTCTTTCCCAAAACTGCCCACAGCATCTCTTACACCCCAAGAGAGGGAGGGTGTACAGGCGCATATACCAAGATGTCGTTTTTACAGAGTGATGAATGGACGAGAACGGCGTAGCATCCTTAGATGCTGACCCAGCAACTTCTCCTTGGTTGGAAACCACGTGTTTGGTCTTTTCTGTGTTGTACTGAAATCTGTTTTTACTCTTAATTCTAATTCTGTCTCGCATCGTTTGAGGGATCTTTGCCCATTTTGTTTTTCGTTGAGCATTTATTATTATATGATTGAGCATTTCGCCAGACCCTGAGGCTAACATCGACTGCCCTGGTTGACTCATCAACTCGACGCAAACCAGCATGTACTCTTCTCTCTCTCTCTCTCTCCCTCAGAATCTAGTAATACAAAGAGAAAATAAGACATATCACATGATCTTCTGAAGAAGCCTTTCAGTACGATAGCCATTTTCATAACTGAAACGATTTCCCTTTTAAGCTCATTTCAGTTTCTTATCTAAAAAAAGGAAAAAACATTAAAAAACAGAGTGGCAGTGTTTTACGAATCTTCTGAACCACGAGAATGATTGTGCCTTTGGAGTAATCGAATGAAATTCAAATGTTTTTAATTTAAGATATGAATAAATTAAGAATTTCTAAAATTGTGAATTTGTCCACAAAAAAAAGCGCCTCTTGTTCTGTCTTTGCTGTTTATAGTTTTCACGTGTCTAAAAGGTGGCAGACGCTTGCAGGGCCTTTGTGGTGTCTCGGCGGCGTTACATCCTGCTTCAGAGGTGTTCACTTTACCAAAACATGGGCGTTGATGCTCAGTGTTGAAGCTCTCACTGCTTAGTGTTGGTTTCCTCCCACAAAACACAATCGTGCCTTTTAAGGGTGTCACCAGCGAGAAGGTGGTTCGTTTCTTGGTAACAGGCCTAAAAAAAGTCCCCTCCGAAAAGCAGAGCTATGCAGAAACAGCAGTCGTCTCATTCTCCGACATCCTCACACTTCTGCTCATTTACTGGTGACCTCTTATATCATCACCTACAGCTGAGAGGCCGATACTGAACGTGTCGTACTTACAGGCCTGTTATTTCCTGTTTTCTATTCTATACATAAAAATCGCTTCCAAGTGTTTTGTTTAACTTGCAGCGTTTAAAGGAAGTCTGGAATGGTTGTTTTGTTGATTTATTCTCTTCACTTTGAGTCCTTTATTTATACTTTAAAAACATACTTTTTTTATTTGGATTTTTCTGAATATACAGGTTTTCTTTCAGAAAAAGATAAAAAGGATAAGAAAAGGAATGTTTAAACAAGCAGAGAATAGAGAAGATGTTAAAAAACATGAAAAAACTAGGTAGAGGAAGAAGGTTTGAGAATAAATTCAAAGATGATAAAGGTCTGTTGGGTCAGTTTATAAGTAAGTGAGAAAAAGCCTTTTCATCCCGATTTATTTTTCTGGTGTTTTTTATTTTAGAAATTTCTATATTTTTGCATAAATATGACATAAAACATAATTAGATTTTCACATAAGTTCTAAAAGTAGATCAAGAGAAGGTAACTTGACAAGTTCGACAGAAATTTTGACTTTGATTTATTGAGGAAATTGGTCACATACCTGATTGGGAAAAGTCTGAACTTCTAGGTTTAGCAGTTAATTTGAAGGTAAAATGTATTAATGTTACTTATTTAAAGATTGTCTATCAAAATCCAGTCTTCTTAAAACCTTTGTGGAAGCTTATTGTGGAACAAACCAAAGAGATTTTTGAGAAGAGTTGATGCTCTTCAGGCTGGAAAAGGTTAATAAACCTCTAAAGAGTAAAGAGTCGGACAGATTGTGTACAAATGGAGGAAATTCAAGACCATTGTTGCCCTCCACAGGAGTGGTTGACCAACAAAGATCACTCCAAGAACAATGTAATCATCTGCAGAAGAATTCAGAGAAACTTTCAGATAAAAAAAAGGCCTCTCACACTTTGGGCCTCAGTGCTGAGACTCAACTAACTACCAAGCCATCGTGCCACCACCGCATTGTTGTGCTTAGCATGTTTGCTAAGATAAAGCTGTTGTTCCCCGGAAAGATGTTTGCTAAAGATGACCTGGACAAGCCAGAAAAAAGTTAATGTGCAAACTCATCAGCCAACGTACTTCCACACAGAGGAGTTTGACCTAGTGAATGCACTCGCCCAAAGTGGTGGGCAGCCCTATCCACTGTGCCCAGGGAGCAGTTGCAGGTTAGTTGCCTTGCATAGTGGCATTTCATTCATGTCTTGTCAGTTCAAGGGATCTTCCAGCATTAGAACCTTGTCCCATTAGTGGGAACCTTGTCACATCTGTGAAACATGGTAGAGGTAGTATCATGGTTGGCCAGAAGGGCTCCATTATATATGAAACAATGAATTCTGAGTCATACCATCTTTCAAGAGAATGTAGGTCATAGAGCAAGACAACAACCCTGACCTTACAAGTCATTCTACCTAAGAACGGTTAAAAAATAAAATATTTTAGAAGTCTAAACCTAACCTTCACCCAATTGAAATGCTGTAGAAGGACCTTCAATCAAAAATGTATGTGAGGAAACCTACCAGCAAGGTCTCCAAAGAGAGGATGATAATTTGCATGGTATTCAAGAGAAGTATGCGAGTGAAGAGAAAAACTGTTGTCTCATTTGCCTGACCTTGTGAGGGGGGGAAATTCTGACCAGCTCTGCTCTGAATGGTTCTAACATAAACATTTTTTTTATCAAGTATCAAGAGCAGATTGAATTTACGCCAGGATGATCAAGTTTGATTTATTATTTAGATGTTGATGCCTCATTTGTGCTAGAAAACAGGTGGGAAATGAAAATGGCACCTGACATTAGAGAACTGAAGAAAAAAAGAGAGTAGAGGTGTACGGTATGGAAGAGAAGTGTCAGAGAGCTGGGGCAGTACAAGGGCCGGGTAACGGGGCTATAGTCCCAGGTCTTTTCTAAATAGCCACGAGTCTTACACCCAACCCAGGGCTGATCGACCAACTCAGCACCAGCACCCCCTCTTTCGCCTCTCTGAACGAAACTTCACGAGCAACACACCACCACCCCGTGCGGCAAACTTCACATGTGCACCCCCCCCACTGCCCAGGATGTCATACTTTGTGTGCATGCACATCACTCTCGTACCAAGGGCTGAAGGCCCGGGTATCGAAACTTCCTACGGACGCTCCTATCAGACAGAGGTGAGTGAAGAGAAACGAGGAGAGCTGAAGAAAAACAGTGAGAGGAGAGAAGAGGTGAGTGAAGAGAAACGATGAGACCTGAGGAAAAACAGTGAGAGGAGAGAAGAGGTGAGTGAAAAGAAACGAGGAGAGCTGAGGAAAAACAGTGAGAGGAGAGAAGAGGTGAGTGAAGAGAAACGAGGAGAGCTGAGGAAAACCAATGAGAGGAGAGAAGAGGTGAGTGAAAAGAAACGAGGAGAGCTGAGGAAAAACAATGAGAGGAGAGAAGAGGTGAGTGAAGAGAAACGAGGAGAGCTGAGGAAAAACAGTGAGAGGAGAGAAGAGGTGAGTGAAGAGAAACGAGGAGAGCTGAGGAAAACCAATGAGAGGAGAGAAGAGGTGAGTGAAAAGAAACGAGGAGAGCTGAGGAAAAACAATGAGAGGAGAGAAGAGGTGAGTGAAGAGAAACGAGGAGAGCTGAGGAAAAACAGTGAGAGGAGAGAAGAGGTGAGTGAAGAGAAACGAGGAGAGCTGAGGAAAACCAATGAGAGGAGAGAAGAGGTGAGTGAAAAGAAACGAGGAGAGCTGAGGAAAAACAATGAGAGGAGAGAAGAGGTGAGTGAAGAGAAACGAGGAGAGCTGAGGAAAAACAGTGAGAGGAGAGAAGAGGTGAGTGAAGAGAAACGAGGAGAGCTGAGGAAAAACTGAGAGGAGAGAAGAGGTGAGTGAAGAGAAATAGTGTTATGCATACAGTGGGTGGTGTTGAGAGGATGTCCAACCTTGAGTGAGGATTAAAATGGATAAAGCAGACGTGAGACTGGTGTATGTAGTGTTTGGGCAGCGGAGGATGTTTGTCTTTATGTTTACGTGTCTAGCTAAGACATATTTGAGCTTATGTCAACGGTGCAAAATTAAAGAACCCAGGTTTGTCTTGGGCAGCAGACGATTAAAGGTAAATATGACTCGAGTCAAGTCAGTGTTGAATTGAAATGGTTCCAGATGCTGCCTGTAGAGGGCAGCAGAGCATTAACATTGAACCTGAAAAGCAGCATAATCCCAAATCTCAGTTTGAGTGTGAAGTTGCAGTTGTGACAAGTCACTGCTTACACACTGCCTACTGAGTGTGTGATGGAGGTGAAGTCAGAGACGAGACAGAGAGACACTGCAGGAGATCAGACTACATGGGGAGTCTCCCGTCAATCAAAACAGCCAGCGTCTATAATGAACTGTTGTATTGCAGAAAGTCATTAAACAGTATCTAAAGTCTTACAACAGTTTCTTTGCATTAGTTCACATTCTAACAACCTACAGTACTGTGCAAAAGTTTAGGTACCCCATGGTGATCATATTTAACCCTTTAAATAGCTCAATCTGTCCCATACATGTTATTTTCTCACTTTCTAAGTAAGCTTCAAGTCAGCCATATTTCATATGTTTAGTTACAATAAGTTTACATTTTTGTCCCAAACAAACAGAACTGAGCACTCAGTTTTTGTGCTGCCGAATGGCGCCCTCTTGTGGCACAAATCAAGCATTGTAAGATGAACCAACATAAAGTCCCTTCGGTGCTGTGCTTTTATATAAAGATATTTAGGCGTGCAGGTTCAGACACAGAATCCACAAACATAGTTACGTTAAAAAGTTGTTTACCTGAGCAGGACGCAGTTATTTACTCAGTAAACAAACTCGCTAATATTAGATTTAATAAATATGGCATTAATACAGTAAAATAATTAAGTGTTTTTGTGCTTCTCCAGTTGTTCATTTAGCCATTTCTAAACCTCTCCTTATGACAGCTCAGGTTTATCTGTCATACAGTACCTGGTTTAGTTTACTTTATTGTGTGGTGATGAGTTTAACAAATGCATGTGATGAGGATTGTCCGTCTGCTCTTTTCTCATTGGACTAAACCGAAACCCTGCTTTGTTTAGGAGCAAAAACATTTATTACATGGAGAAAAGGTTTTAGCAGAGCGCTGTACAGAAGTCACTAGTAGGTTTATGATTTGCCTAAATAAAGAGGTGATATCACTCTGAAAAATTGATTAAATGTCAGTATGCCGTGTTGTGGTACTTCAATACCAGAGACCTACCTCAGCATTACTTCACTTATATGTGCCAGCTCCACCTAGTGGCATTTAAATACAGTGCCACATTAAAAATTTTTAAAAAGTTGTGATATATGTGAGTTTGTTTTTTTATAATAAAATTATGAACGCAAACCTTTTCACCATATTCTGATTTTTAGAGATGCACTAGTAGAACTACATTGACAGAACAATTTAGCATTCAAGTTCTTTAAACAAAACATGCTATTAAGTTAAAACTCGTACAGAATTACTGTACAACTCCTGTAGTTTATTACAGGGCTCATATATTACTGTACACCTCCTGTAGTTTATTACAGGGCTCATATATTACTGTACAACTCCTGTAGTTTATTACAGGGCTCATATATTACTGTACAATTCCTGTAGTTTATTACAGGGCTCATATATTACTGTACAACTCCTGTAGTTTATTACAGGGCTCATATAGGTTTACTGTACAGCTCCTGTAGTGTATTAGAGGGCTTATATAGGTTTACTGTACAACTCCTGTAGTTTATTAGAGGGTCATATAGGATTACTGTACAGCTCCTGTAGTTTATTAGAGGGTCATATAGGATTACTGCACAACTCCTGTAGTTTATTAGAGGGCTTATGTAGGATTACTGTACAACTCCTGTAGTTTATTAGAGGGCTTATATAGGATTACTGCACAACTCCAGTAGTTTATTACAGGGCTCATATATTACTGTACAACTCCTGTAGTTTATTACAGGTCTCATATAGGTTTACTGTACAACTCCTGTAGTTTATTACAGGGCTCATATAGGTTTACTGTTCAACTCCTGTAGTTTATTAGAGGGCTCTTATAGGATTACTGTACAACTCCTGTAGTTTATTAGAGTGCTCATATAGGTTTACTGTACAGCTCCTGTAGTTTATTAGAGGGCTTATATAGGATTACTGCACAACTCCAGTAGTTTATTACAGGGCTCATATATTTCTGTACAACTCCTGTAGTTTATTACAGGTCTCATATAGGTTTACTGTACAGCTCCTGTAGTGTATTAAAGGGCTTATATAGGTTTACTGTACAACTCCTGTAGTTTATTAGAGGGTCATATAGGATTACTGCACAACTCCTGTAGTTTATTAGAGGGCTTATATAGGATTACTGTACAACTCCTGTAGTTTATTAGAGGGTCATATAGGATTACTGTACAACTCCTGTAGTATATTAAAGGGCTCATATAGGATTACTGTACAACTCCTGTAGTTTATTACAGGGCTCATATATTATTGTACAACTCCTGTAGTGTATTAAAGGGCTTATATAGGTTTACTGTACAACTCCTGTAGTTTATTAGAGGGTCATATAGGATTACTGCACAACTCCTGTAGTTTATTAGAGGGCTTATATAGGATTACTGTACAACTCCTGTAGTTTATTAGAGGGTCATATAGGATTACTGTACAGCTCCTGTAGTTGATTAGTGAGCTCATATATGATTACAGCCCCTGTAGTTAATTAGTGAGCTCATATATGATAACTGTACAGCTCCTGTAGTTTATTGTATTGTACTTAGTTTTGTTTTTATTGTTATTATTTCCATAATTGTGCTATTACCTGAATGTTTTATCTCTGATTGTCATTGTGTGTCATATAACATGTTAGTTCTGACTTCCATCATCTGCTCCTCCGCTGACTTTGGGTTGTGAGTGTGGACCACGTTAATGATCCACTTTCAGCAGAAACATTTTAAGACCCTCATACATGCAAATGTATCTGAGAAACGGAGACAACAGCAGGTGTATTTGACGGCTGATTTTAGCAGGTAAACAAGAATGGAGAGTTCTTCTGGAAAAGCATAACAATAACTTTACAACAGAGCAAACAGCTTTGCCTACAGAGCGACTGGACCATCCAGACAACTGTAAGAACTGGACTTGTATATGACCGTGGTTACGTGAAAGATATCTTAGAAATGTATCTAAAGTGATCTTGTTCTCAGGATAAGTGCTGATTAAAACATCACTCCGTAGGCAGTCCTGGCATCTGTTCTTTAAAATCCTTTGTTGATGGATGCTAATGAGCTGCTCATCACTTTGGTTTTCCTGTCCTACAACCTTTGTACCTCTAAAGATCTGTACTTTGAGATCTTCTTGACTTCTCTGACCAGGAATGGCAGCATCAGTGAGCAGAACGTGATGTCAGGGCGATGCCCATTGATGCTCTGATCTCTTCTGATGGTCTAGTCTCACACAGTGGTACCAGTATATGCATGTGGCTACTGTGTTGTGTTGGTCAGTGGTACCTAGTGTAGTGCAACCTGAGACTCTGTGGCGGTTGCATGATGATGAGCAGCCATGGTCTGGTGGTAAGGATCTGGTCTTGTGACCAGAAGGTCGCCGGTTCGATCCTCAGACAGGACATGACTGAAGTGCACTTGAGCAAGGCACCTAACCCCCTAACTGCTCCCCGGGCGCTGGTGGAAAAGGGCTGCCCACCACTTCAGGCACAAATTCTCACAGCCTAGTGTGTTCACTAGTGTGTGTGTGTGTTTCACTGCACGAATGGGTTAAATGCGGAGGTCAAATTCCGTTGTTTGAAAAATCAAATTCGCTAAATTGGTTCATCTTAATCTTCGGTTGCTATGAATTGCGAGCATTTTCCGTGTCAACTTGTCCATTTCCTTGACCTCGTCTGGTCTCCAGTTCACAATACAGTGTATTATTAATAATAGTATGGTTAGTTGTCAAGAAAGTCAGAAATGTTAGCCTAGCAAAACTTCAACAAGGTAGACTTAATCCTCTGGAGTCGGCTCTCCCGCCGGTGGCATATTAACGAAATTCCGTGACATACCCCAGGAACTTTTTTTTTTAAAGTAGCTATATCAAATATAAGAAGTGGATATATAGAGCAAAAAGTCTCAATGAGCCTACCTAATTATAAATCTGTTTTTACTAAGCTTTTAGTGATTTATCTTTTCTCATATATAATAAATACTAATAAATATATATATAATATATATAATAAATTTAATAAAACGAAAGATTAATCAGTCTTTTGACAAATTAGTTATCATTTAATTAAGTTTTTATGATTGTTTTATTTTATTAACATAAATGTATTTGCAGTTACTTATACGAACAGTTACAACATAACTGTATACCTTAATTTTACATTATTCAGCTACAAAAAGTCATTCCACAATGTTATGGTGGAGAGGAGGGGGTCCCACTGTAGTCTTCCTTTCAGGAGGTGAAGTGCATGCTCAGTTGGGTTTAAAGCCTGGTGACTGGCTTGGCCAGTCTAAAAACAACCTCCCCGATGAAGCCCATTGTTGTGTTGGCAGTACATTTGCATCCTCCAGATTAGATTAGACTAGATTCTTTTCTTTGTAAATTGGCAGGCAAACTGTTTCTGAATTCATTCTACTGCTGCTATCAAAAGTTACATCATCAATACAGATTAGTGAGCCCATTCCAGATGTAGACATTCAAAGCCAATAAGTGACACTACCTCCACCATACTTTACAGATGATCTTGCATGTTTTGAATCATGAGCAGATCGTTTATTTCTGACCTTTCATTCACGTTAATAGAGATTAATCCTGATCTCTTCAGTGTATTAAACTTTGTTCCAGTGCTGTTGAGGCTTACCTTTTTGTAAATTCCAATCTGAGTTTGTTTTTTAATCATTTAATTGCAATTTTTTCCCTCCGATCTTGAGAAGTCAATTAACCCACTAGGACTTTTTGCTAGGACTTTCCCAATCACTTATGTCTCTGACTCTAGGAGGGTGAAGACTAGACCTCCTCTGATGCTTATGACATCAGCCACAACCTCTTTTCACTGCTGCCAATATATCGTCACTGGACAGCCAGTGCACTCAGAGGAAAGCACAGGCACTCCAGCTCTTATACATCAGCTAACAGACACCTGAGCCAGCAGACATTACTTAGTAGTGATATGGAGAGAGCGCCATCTACCTACCCTGAAAGAGCAAGACCAGTTTTTCCCTGTAGGCTCTGTCTGTCGATGGCAAGCAGCACCACCTACGATCTGAGTTTCTGATTCTGACTGTTGAGCGATTTGCATCTATGTGGCTTCTATATTTCTGTTCTCTCATCTTAGTCAAATGGTGAGTTGTGATACCGTCACCACTGCCCTGTTGAGCTTGTTTGTGAGTTTTATTGAGTGCTATTTCAGGTTTGTCTTCACAGCTCTCAAAACGTTTGTCAACAACTGCTGTTATTGTCCTTGTTCAACCTGTTTGACGCCTAGTTTTTAGTACACAATTTCAAGACATTCCAGATTGTTCTTCTGGCTACGGGCAATGTTTGTGTAATGGCCTTGATCAATGTTCAACGTAATGGCGTAGCTCTCCAAAAGTAGACAGAGTTAGTGTTGAAACAGTCAGGGCACACTTACCCGGGCCACATGTTCAATTGAACAATGTTTGGGTTCAAATATGGTACCATGTTGTAAGGTTTTAAGTGCAGCCCCTATCCAAAGGGCCTGTGGAGCAATTGAGGGTTGCTCAAGGACACTTCAGTCATGTCAAATTGGCAGCCTTCCAGTCACAAGACCGGATCTTGGCTGTGCAGTTTAACAAATCTAAGAGTCAAATATCAACAAATAAAAGCTGAAACATCTGCTGCATCATCTCTCATTGGAACATTGCCTCCATTATTTTCAGACGACTTATTTTGCTTATTTGCAAATCTCTCAAACTGTGCCACTTGTTACCAACTTGGAGATCTTGAAACTAACCTTCAAAATGATGGACAGTGGGTCTCAAGTTTAGCTGCTCCAGCGTACACAGATGCTTATAATTATACAGCATGTTGTGGGAAACTCTATACTGGCCCACAGTCATCTCCCAGTGGCTGACACCAGATCATCTCCGTGTGGCGATGTGGTGGAATCGTCCATGTGAAGCTTAGAGGCTGGAGTGGAGTCCATTAGAACTGTTGAATAGGTAAATCACTCACATATAGAATTGTCAAATAAAAGTGAGTGATGAATCTTTATGCGAGGGGGAAAACCCCCGAAGGAACACGTTACGTTACACTCATCCAAAAAGTCGTGAAAGTGCGAGATTGAAAACGAACTGAACGGAGCAGCAAAGGGCAGGCATGGAGAAATGACCTCATTACCTGTAATTGCCAACAGGAGAAGTAACCTGTTCTCAGTGAACTAAATATAGTCAATAGGCCACTCTGGGTGATAATACACATGACAGGGGGGATATTTTCCACCTGACCTGTTCTGACCTAAAGCAGAAATGCTAAAAGTGAAATCCATTACTGCCATCTCGATACGTCAATAAAGGATGGAGAGGTGTGCCAGTGGAAGCAACAATCCACGATTATTACAATCTTTACAAAAACAGCAGCAAGTTGGAAGGATGAGAGAATGAGGAAGAGGTGGAGTAGAAGTTGGAGTGAAAAGGCTGGGTTGAGGACGTAAGCTGAGCTGCCGTTGGTCAATACTCAGAGACGTCTGGCTATATTTGTCCGCTCCCCTGAGGTCTGGCCAGTGCCGAGTTTGGCCCCTTTCCCTCCTTTTTCCCTGCTTCTGTCACAAGAGCAAAGCTAATAATACCAACTGATTCGCTCCGACAGATGGAAGAGTATGTACTCAGACATCAGGACTTCAGGCACACATGCCAGTCCTGCCATCTTCTCGTCACACTCTTCTTTTGCTGTTTACTTCCTGTTGTTCTCATTCTCTTCTTCGGCCTCATGTGCCCGTCCACCTCTCTAGCATACGAAATGCTTCGGCCAAGCCGTGCCGAGGGAACATATGGTCCTCTCCCTCCCTCTCTTCCATCCTGACACGTGTAGCTTCCTCTGCCTTGTGCCCACCTGTTCCTGCAAGGCTTCTGCTGTCACTCTGCTAACGCTAAGGCTAATCTCCTCAGGGTCGCCAGCAGCTACTGCTGACGTGCTAACAGCCACAATCAACACTGACCACTGCACATCTCTCTAGGGACTGACAAATCTTCCCCAGGAGACTTCAAATGTGATGAACGAAGGCTTAAAGTGGGCCAAATTTCAGAGCTGGCCGCAAATAGCCAGATGGCTGATGTCATTAGTTACTTTGTAATTTATATTACAACAGTCTCTAAAACTATGTGATCTTTAGCAAACTGTAGACGGGCAGCAATGTTCTTGTTGGAGAGCAGCGGTTTTCTTCTTGCAACCCTGCCATGCACACCAGTGTGATTCAGTGTTGTGATGGTGTAAGTCACCTTGGTTTCCTTTGTGACCTCGCAGACTATTACACGCCTTACTCTTGGTGTGGTCGACCACTTTTGGGGAGGGCAATAAAGGTCTCACATTTTCTCTGTTTGTAGACAATCTGACTGTGGATTGGTGAAGTCCAAAGTCATTTTGTAACCACACTGATGAGCATCAACCACTTTCTTGTTTGTGCCATGATACACTTCAACAAATGTGTTCTGAAGATCAGTTGAGTTTCAAGTTGAGTAACTTTTAATCACCACTGAAAATATTAAATGTTATACGGTGGAATTTGGCAACTGTACAACCTAAATGAACATACTGTAATTGAGAACCTTTCTGAACTGCCATATTGTCAGGGTATTTTTGTCACACTAAGCTGGAATCTTTAAATCAATGGAAGGTGAAACAAGGACCCCTGATACCACAGGTAAGCATTAGTGGATGGTCCATTCTAGATGACCCAATTGTCAACACAGTACATATGGATGCTTAATGTAACATTAGCCAGCTGCATATAAAAGTTATTTTCATCAATATTAAGTTCATGGTACGATAGCTATACATGGGAAAGGCTACACTGGGTGTAACTCTACTCCTTAACCTATAGTTTCCACCTCCATCCCAAATCTATCGCATCTTGAAGGACGGGGCTTATGGCAAAAAGATTACTAAAGAGATTACTAACAAATAACTATACATGTCGAATTATTTCAGTAAAATCTGTGGCATTCAAATGAGAATTACTGTTATCGGCCTCATATTGACATTAAAACTGATACTTCCATAATTTTGTGTCCTATTTGTAGCTTGTAGAGTGGAAAATGTTCTTCTAGACCCACAGTGCCTTCATGACAGAACTTGATTTGGTACTTTTAAGTGACCTCAATGGAAATAAGTCTTTATTGTGTTATCACTCACTATTTCTGTTCTTACTTCCACTGTTGGAAAGAATGTTTTTAATGTAAAAAAAAAGAACCGGTCAAATTATTAAAGGCTCTCACATTCATATATCAACCAGTGACAAGTCTCTGCCTTATATAACATCTCTGCCTTAAGTCTGTATGAAGGTAGATCTTGAGGAGCAAGGTTGGTGAGCACTGCCCTAAACCAGTGGAAGCTGAGAAGATGAAGCAGCTGGAGCCATGCTATGGAATAATTTTTCCACAGCCAGGGTAGTGGAGTTGTTACATTTTCTCCCTTTGGTTTCTCCAGATCATCTGATTTCTTGTCTTGATCTAAAAACAAGATAAGTACCCTGTACCCTCATTCTAACCTATCATGGTGCAGCCATCAACTAGCCAATCTAATTGAAGTTATCAATTTGCCAATAAGAGCACATCATTTAAGCCAATCGGACTGTATCCAGTCATTTGAGTGGTCAATTATGATGTAGTGTTCTAATAACCAATTAAATTGTTGGACTCACCTAGCCAATCAGAGCAGTAATTAAGTAGCCAGCTTGATGTCAAGAGTCAGGGTTTTAGCACTCAATTAGCACTTCAATAACCAAATGAATTGCAGGATTCCACAAGCCAATCAAAGTGCAGGATTCCACTGTCCAATCAAAGTGCAGGATTCCACTGTCCAATCAAAGTGCAGGATTCAAGTAGGCAGCCAGATCTCAGGAATCATGTAGCCAATCAGAGAGCAGCATTTAAACAAAATAGTCAATCAGGGCAGAGCGTTTAAATCAACTACCCAATTATGGCACAACTTACGTAGCCAATCAGAAGGCTTGACTCGTTTAGCTAATCAGTTGATTTGCTGAAATGATTTTGATGAACACACTAATCATTCAGCACAATCTCGCTTATCTTCCCAACAACTAATTAACTCCTGCCTTACGGGTCAGTCTGCTTTCCTTATATATTGCACTTCAATTAGTTAAAGCCAACATTAGACTGACAAGCAATACCGTAGATGCTTATCACCTGGGTGATTGATGAGGTCATTGTGAATACGCCCTCCAGCCTTTGGTGAGCATACATCATCATGACATGACCAAGATTTCTCGGCGTAGACATGATCATAAAAGCATGGGTCCTTCTTCAAATTCATCATCAGGAGCTTTTAAACAAGACCAGACTGAGAGAGGACAATGTCTCTTTCTCCTGGACCAGGACTGTGTGTGAGAACGTGGCGGATGCTGAGCACCTTCTCTATTTCTTCTGTAATACTGCCCCCAATTAATTGTTTGTGAACACCGTCTCTCCCGGCGTGGGAACGTGTGAGGTGAAGACTATTTATGTCTTTGTGTGAAGCAGAGGAAATGGGTTTGTGAGCGATTGTCCATGCTTGTGTGTGTGTTGTGAGAAGTGTGTGTGTATGGGGGGAGGTTTGAAATCATTTGCAGGCCCCTCAGGTTTTTAATACTGCTACCCTATGATTTGAGGAAGGCAAAACATTTAGCATGAAGCATTCTGTGTACCTGCAGCACTTCTTCAGCTCTGCATCCTCTGTGTGCTGCACATAGAAGAAGTGCTTTTCTGGATTATCAGAGGTGAAATAATAATAATAATAATAATAATAATAATAATAATAATAATAATTAGGCCAAGTAAAAAAAAATTGGTGATCATCCTTGATGTTGGGTTGGGGGGGGTGTTTTTTTTTTTTTTTTTTTAGATTGATGGTAGAAAAGTATGTAGCGAATATTAAAAAGACGTTGAAAACTTAAATAAACCATGTTAAACATAGATCATGTTCTTCTTGAGTGATTTACAAATTAGTATGGAACATCTGCCCAGAAGACATGAAAGATGGCAGAAGGACTACAAAAGAAATATCTATAAATGAAAACTATTTAATCTGACAAATGCATCCATCAACAAATTGGTTGTGAGCTCATTAAAGCCTCACAAAATGACAGAACCAGTTAGAAAAAGCCAATAAGAATGGAGTCATTAGAAGATAGATATGAATGCGCATGCAATGGATGCAAAACTCACCATGGAAAACATGGCTAGGGGAAATGGGGTCACCATCATGCTTCCCGTCGCTGTATTCCTGGTAAAATGCATCTAGTGTTACGTCTGCGCCAACGCTGATGCCTAACCAGTCTTTTATTGGCCGACTGCAGTGTTCTTTTACGATGCTGGCCACTACAAATCCATGATTTGCATCACAAAAACGACCGGCCATTAGCATTGACCGCCACTACGGATGTAGCGTACTGCACATGTGCGGAATTGATTTGGGATCATGTCATTGGAGGCGCGCGAAATTTGAATGATTCTATGCCAGACTAGTGTGTTTGGTGCATTTTTTTGCGTAAAAAAAAAAAAACGGTACTTGGCCTACTTGGCCTAATTAGGGATGCAACAACATTTCTAAAAACTGTAATGAGCAGTGTGTAGCCAACACCTCTGTTTATTCAGTTCTGAGCTCAAAAGTCTTGGCTAGAAATGTTTAGCGTGTGTTTTCACAATATATCAGCACATCTGAAAACAGGTTTTTGTAAAGTCTAGGTTTAGAACAGATTTCACCTCACATGAGATCGTGCCATGTGACACAGTCTATCTGGTGGGTATCACGTGACAGCAGCAGCAACAGTACAGTACAGTTTTAGTGCTAACCGGCTCTCCGTTTAGCTCAAACTTAGTCGGGTCGGATCACGTTCCTACTGCAAGCGAACCGCACCCGGGTTCGTTTGGGACCGGACTGAGAGCACCTCCTCCCACAGGTCTCGGTACGGTTTGTTTGATCTGCACCCGAGTTCGATTAATGTTTTCACACGAAACGAACCGGACCAAGGGGGCAAATGAACCAGAGTCCTTTTTAACCTGACCAAATAGTGTCAGTGTGAAAACGCCCTTAGACTGATGTACAGGAGTTAGACAATGAAAGTGAAACAGCTGTCATGTTAGTGAGGGAGGTTTCATGGCTAAATTGGACCAGTCTGGTGGCCAATCTTCATTAATGTCACATTGCACCAGTAAGAGCAGAGTGTGAAGGTTCAGTTAGCAGGTAAGAGCACAGTTATATAGTATATTACAATGCACACAACATTATGGTGACATACCAGAGTTCAAAAGAGGACAAATTGTTGCTGCACGTCTTGCTGGCGCATCTGTGACCAAGACAGCAAGTCTTTGTGTCTAAATATTATTGAGCCACTTTGGGGTGTTTTGGAGGAGCGAGTCAGGAAACGGTTTCCTCCACCAGCATCACGTAGTGACCTGACCACTATCCTGCAAGAAGAATGGCTTAAAATCCCTCTGACCACTGTGCAGGACTTGTATATGTCATTCCCAAGACTAATTGACCCTGTATTGGCTGCAAAAGGAGGCCCAACACCTACTAATCAATTATTGTGGTCTAAAACCAGCTGTTTCACTTTCATTGTCTAACCCCTGTACATTTTTAGCTTTCTGACATTATCCTTCAAATGTGTCTGATGTCCCAGAACTAAGCTTCTAACCGTACGGGTGCTTTTCTCAAACAATATCGAAAGCTAGCATTAAACATAGTGCGATGCATTGACTGAGATTGTGTTGATGAAAATAAATTGAACTTTGAAACACCGTAGTCTAGACTACAATGTTTCCAGATGTTTTCCCGGAACTAAGCTTCTAACTACAGAACCAATTTTACAGTACAGGTTGTAAGCTAGTTGGAACTACAGTTTTGAGAAACACCCTTAACGAGAAACAGCTTAACGATGGATTGGACTGTAAGTTACCAACGTTCTTACCTCAGCAGTCCCAAGTACAGTTTTGGGAAACACTTCTATCACAATGGCTTCATTCAAACTACGTAAGTTGCTAACGTAGTTGGGAAATGCATGCCTGAGTAGTTCATTCAGTGTAGTTGTTTTTACAGTAGCTGGCTTGAAACTCAAACCCAGCACATTGTGTCAAACTGATTAGGCAGCTGGGTTGAAGTAACACTGACTTTGTCCATCCTGGACCCAAAGCTGGGTTGCCAGTTTAATAACCTGAACTGGGATAAATTTAAATAATGTTTACAGTGTACTGCACCTCCTGTGGTAAAGCTAAAAAAGCTCAAATAGGGCTTTGATTGAGCATCAGATCACATTTTAGGAGTCTCCTTTGTGTCATATCTCTGTGTCTGAGGTGTATTTTGGGGGAAACTTCAAAAATAAGCCGCTAAATCAAAAGCAATATGAAAGATGAGGCTAAAATGACAGGAAATGCAACACGACTGACACTCGGTAAGTTAATATGAGCCACACTACAAACATTTCTCCCCATAAATGTGTCCAAATGTTCCCCAAATATGATCTGTGGCATTTTGGTGAGGCTATTTATAGCCCTTCTCTAAAAAAAGTAAATTGTTCTGCTTTGTGTCATTGCTCCAGCCTCTTTTCCTCTAACCCAAATCCCTGACACGTAATCAATAGCTAGAAGCATTTTCTCTCTTGGAATGTTTTTCTCAGGCCAGAAAATTAGCCGCTCGCAGTGTCCTCATCCGCAAGAATTAATCACGCTGTGCACAGAGATGGGAAGGAGTTAATATGAATAAAACTCGACCTCACTGAAGCTGATAATTAGGTCTACCACCTTCACTGTCATTTACTGTGTGTTGCTCTGTGTGTTTTGTAATCACTGTTAATTTGCATCTAAACTAATCACCATTAACACTGAAGCTCTGCGCCCTGGCACATCACAAACTGTTGATAGATGTATTACCCTCCAGAATTATTGGCACCTTTGGTTAAGATGTGCTCTGAAAAAATGTGTCTGATTTTTTACATCATGTGCTTCTTTAACATCTTTAAGATCTTATCAGAGCAGTAGGTTTGCTGCAATTAACTGAAACAAACTACCAGATTGAGGCGTTTCCCCTAAACATTACAGTTTATAAATAAAGGGTTAAAACCTTACGATTCAGCTTTTATCATTTTTTACTATAAATTTTTTTATTAGTTTTTATAATTTTAATGATTTCATTTTCTAATTTATGATTGAGTTTGTACATTTTTATGTCAATTTTCATATTTATGATTGTTTTGTTATATATTTAATGTAATTTTTTTAATTTGAAATTTTTTAAATATTTTTTTTTCATTTAATTTTATTGCATGTTTTTGTGTACAAAATGTGCTATGTAAAACTTGCCTTTTCTTAAAACTCCCTCCACCATATTTTCTGTTATTCTGAGTTATTCTATATCTGAATCTGCATGCCCAAATCTTACAGCTACATGAAATAAATATATAATTAATTTTTTTTTTGTAAAAGAACCCTTCAAACGATTAGAAAATATTTTATGATTTGTGATATAATAATGCATGCTTCCAATTTACTACTGCATCTCCAAAAATGGATGTTCATTTGTGTTCATTATTTAATTTAAAAAGTAAAATATCAAAAATGTTATACTAATTACCAAAAAAGTAAGATATTTGAAATGTTTCATATTTAATTTTGTTTCAATGATGTATATAAAATATAATGGTTTACATTTTTATTAATTTATGAAAAACAATGAACATTTACATTTTTTTATTTTTTTTTTTTGATGCGGCACTGAATGTTTGAACAGTAAAAAGAAGCTTTTACATTTATTGTTCCACAATTTTATCAGGGTGCACAACACTGAAGGGACATTATGTAGCTTCATCTTACAATTAAGCAGAACAGAACCTGAGTGATCAGGTTTTTTTGTGTAGGTCTCAAACATTAGTAAAGGGTTGAAAACAACAATCAACAGGGCAGCCATTTTTTCAGGGATTTTACAATAAGATATGACACATCGCTGAGTTATAACAAAATCTTTAATAAAAAAAAAAAAACAGTTGAGTAGAAGTTGAGTGAAAAGTTCTAAAACTCAAACTTTTTCTAACAAGTTTTTCATATTTTAAATAAATGTTTTTAAATGTAATTTAATTAATTTATTTTTTGCCAATGTGATTTGCACAAAATAGAATTTGACCTCAGCATTTAACTCATCCCAGTGAAACACACACTAGTGAACACACTAGGCTTTGACAACATGTGCCTGAAGTGGGCAGCTTTATCCATGGTACCCGGGGAACAGCTAATTAGGTGCCTTGCTCAATGGCACTTCAGTCATGCTTCAGATCCCGGCTCAGCCTGGGAATTGAACCAGCGACCTTATCCTTAACCACCAGGCCACGGCTGCCCCAAATGACAAAACTATTCATATCACAAAATATGAAGTATTTAATATTTCAGTAATTCTTCTATACATCATTTTAAACAAATCCTTTTGGCAAGAGTGCGAGAAAGAAATTATCCATAAACTTTGTAGACTCTTATTTGTCAAACATAGAATTTATTCTCATAATGTTGGCGATCAACATCAAATGACTTTAAGACCATTTCTTCATGAGCTTTCTCTCCAGATCCTCTCTTCTTCAGACCGGACCACATGCTTTTAATGAGATTTAGGTCAGTGGGCAGGAATGTGCACTGCGGAAGCTTGATGCTGTGGTTAATGGACCATTTTGTGTGGGTTTAGATGATATTTAGATCAATGTTCTACTGGAAGTTCCAAGCGTAGCCCGGACTTAGAGCGATGTTGATTTAAGATTCCCAGGAACGTTGGTATTAAAAGTGTCCCAACACATTACACATCCACCACCATCCTTCACAGCAGGGATGAGGATCTTGGTTCTTTTTATGGTCAAGCATTCTCTGGTGTTTACTGCTGAAAGACTGTAGACCATAGAACTGTGGCTTATTGTGTTTGTCCTAGTTTGTAGTCAATCATAGCAGAAGATCTCTTCTGGAAAGACTTCCAGATGCTAGGCAAGGAAATAGTGTCTAAAGCCCAATTCTGATTGGATTAAATTTACAGGGGGTCCTTGTGTAATTTCTTAATTTACAGGAGCTCCTCTGTGATTTTATTTACGTCTGGATGCACTACATTTCCCTCATCTTTCGAGAAAATTACAAACTGAATTATCTGCTGTTTAACTCTGATCATTTTAGTCCCATCCGTAAGCAAATCTCCGTGATTTTCCAGGAAGATCATCTTGAGTTGGAAAATAAAGAACCAACCAAAAAACCTTCATCCATTCATCATTCCATGATCTTCCACTTAATCCTTCACCAGGTGCATGGGAGGGCATTACACACTAGTAACAAATTCACCTGATCTCCATGTTTTTGGACTGCGGAAGGAAACCGGAGACCCTGGAGGAAACCCTCGCAGACACATAAAGATGGAAACATGATCCCCAAAAACCTTCACCAACCAAAAAATATTAAAGCTTTTGATGAGTCTTTACCAGAGAATAATGTGGAAGTAAAAGTCTAAAATCCACAAGAAAGACTACATACTGGCTTTTTAATGAATAATAGTTTTATTAAAGGAGTGATTATAATCACAGCTACAGGTACAGATGAACTGTGATCAGACATTCATGCCTGTAAAACTCAACAAACCTCCCAGAAACTCACCGCTGCACTTACTTTAATGACGACCGGAGACAGGAGAACAAACACTGAGGAGACATGAACAGATGTCCCCGGTACACTTAGCCCATCCCACTCGGGCTAAACTAGTTTTCAAAACCACAATATAGTCGAGCCCTCCACCTGTCAAACTGTTTCTTCAAGAGAGGTTTACGTGTTCATCAAAGCTTCATCTGTTTATAATGTTGCATGTAGATATTTTCAGACGTGATGCTATTTTTATAGCCATTGCCTGATTTCTGAAGGTCAACAACTTATTGTCTTGTTTCATTTCTGCACTCTGTGATCTTTCGCATGCTGATGGATGACTAAGGGTGTTTGGCCTTTGTGTCATCTCATATTTATACCCCGCTGAAACAAAAAGGCACGGATGACCACTTAAGACTTCCTGAAGAGACTCAGATGTGCTTCACGGAGGAAGGCATATGAAGGGGAGTGTATATCAGCTAGATTTCTTTATAAGGAATTCTAGCGATGCTGATAATATTACAACAAACTTTCAGAACATTGTGCTGTTTTGTCTCTGAAAACATTTAAATTTTAAGGTTAAAATCAGAGACATTTTTTCTTGGTAAACCATCCATTAACTGCTCAAACCCTAAACTCAAGAACATGCTCACCAACAAGAACACTATGTCTTGGAAAACCAAGTTTGGCCCCAATACTGTGCACCGAAGTGTGAATCCAATACATCAGCTGATATTTCATAACTGATTTAAAAAAACTGATCAATAATTAAAATTATTTTTTAAAACTTAATTTTAAGATTTTCGCTGCGTTATACCCAGTCACAGAGTGTCCAACAGAGGGCGCTGTGGAGCCTAGAAGTCTACCGTACAAGCTAAAAATAGGACACAAAAGTATCAGAAGGAACAATCAGAGTTTGGACATTTGAACACAAGATTTTACGGAAATAATTTGTACAATTATATGATATCAATTAATAAAGACTGATAATTAATAATAAGCCTTTTTGGCATATGCTCCATCATGTGCCTAGAGTATCAGGCTGTAGCAGGTCCTGCCGAGTAGAAGGAAGTCAGGGGGTGGAGCCAAGTGCCAGATAACAGAATTGGTGTTGGTGGTGAGGAACGAGGGCAGCTTTGTAACGTCAGCTAATGAAATGTAGCTTAGAATGCAGGTTAGTTCATTATATTTGCAGGTGGAGGGCTGTGATTGGTCAGATTCAAGAATTAATTAAAGACAACGTTTCACTTTCCCATTTTTCCATTTATCGACAAACGATATATCGGTCTCTGATACATTTCGTCCACCAGAGTGGCAATTATTCTGAAGGGATCGTAAATAGGAATTGGCAAAGAATGGTGGTCCACCAGGATAGTGGTAGAGTTGGTTTATTTGTACCAGTCATGGCACACTTTCTGAGGCCTTGGGTATGTACAGTATGCACTGAACCATGCCTAATAGACCACTGTATGTAGAACCTGTTGATAAATGGCACATGAGCCTAAAGAAGAGCTTGAAATGAGAGAGAAAATGAAGAGAAATGAACACAGATCATTGGCGTCTATTAGCTTGAGAAGTCACAGAGGGTGGTACTTTGAGAGAGACGGGGTAGGAGAGGGGAGAACAGGATGGGTGGGGGAGAGAGAGAGAGAGAGAGAGGATACAGACGCAGGATAAATCCTTACCACATAATGATTACGGCTCACAAGCCTTTGCTCTGACATGCAGTGCAGGAGGAGGCAGGATTACAACTGGACGCAGTAATCCCAAGGCCAGGACTGCACTACAATGACCATCTACAACTAACTAAGCAAGAGAGCTTAAATTACCCTCAGAGACAAACTCTTTATCAATGTCGCATTGAAACCAAGGCTTCAGATGAAAGGAACAAAGAAGAGAAAAGATGTGTAGCCCATCACTGGCCAGAACATGAGAGGTTCCAGGCTATGCCATCCATCCATCCATCCATCCATCTGCCAGTCTCCACACTCTGTATACATCTGGATTCACTTGGGCTCTGCTTTAATGGAAGGTGAACGTTGGCTGGAGAAGAGAACAGGTGAACGAGGCAAACCGGAGGTTCGGGTTTGTCCACAGACTTACTGAACAGCTGCTTGCAATCTTCTTCTGACACTTTGTACTATTCTGGTTTTGTTGAAGACTGTGCAGCTTCAGACAAAAGAGGATAACAGTTAAAACGACTGGACAACACCTGATGCTTGTAGAAAGTTTTGGGAAGTTTTTGGGACAGACATAGACACAGCAGGTGAGAAGATCCCTCAAATATGTAGGGCTCTTTTAGCGTCCTAAATGCCCTTGGACGGTTGTTTGAAGAATTACATTTTGAGACCTGTGAGCTTGAAGAAAGTCGAGACAAAATGAAATGAAAAGTCCACGCCAGGAACAATTTAAGAGCCACCATGCATGGACGTCCTCATTCAAACCACGTTTGTCCACAAAGATACGCAGTGAGAAGATGACACAGGACTTCTTTCTGCATTAGAACGAAAACATTGGATCTCCAAAAAGCTAACTGTACACTAGAAGGAATCCGTCTTAACTTTTAATGCAAGTCGTGTATAAAGATTAGAATCTAAGCCACTTCGGAGCATCCCGATTGGTCCACCGATCAACGAATTTCGTCAGGATGTGTAAAAAGAAGTGAACCTTGTCAAGGTTTTGCTCAGACAGCGAGGACATATTTACGTATCTCTCTTTTCCTGGCTTTTCCCCGCTCTCCCTCCTCCTCCCCTCCACTCCCTCTCTCTTCCTCTCCTCCCTCCCTTCACAGAGCAAGATGATGTGACCTTCTGCCAAACTGCTCGAAACCATGCCACAGACACAGCAGGCTCCTGTGTCCACACTGAAATAGGCTCAAACAAGTGCGGACCAGAGAGAGCGAGCGAGCGCCACAGAGAGACAGAGAGGAGAGAGAGAGAAAAGAGGAAAAAGAGACAGGACGTCGGAGTGTGAAGGAGGAATGTGCTGTCAGGAGACCGGGCTGGATGCGGTTTGCCGTCGCAGGTAAATGATCACCTTCACTTGTGCTGCTGGGACAGTGTGGAGCTCAGATGGAGTTAACGTGAGCCGGTCACTTGTTAGCATGCAGGACATGTCTGATTTGTGTTTGTGGTGTCTGATCTGTATCTGTGCTCTTGGTGTGAGTCAGGTGCGCTGTCAGAGCGGTGTGTGTGTGTCTGAAATCCTCCCGCTGTGGTGTAAAACAGGTGCTATATCTGTGTAAGTACATCCACAGGTAGGACACTTGCTGGGACAGGCTTCATATCTCTGCTTTAGTCTGAACCGAAGCCAGAACACATATACAGACATGCCTAGTCGGGCTAAGAGAAGACTTCAAGTAGCATGACCTCGGTAACAAGGTGTTGATATATCTGTCCACCCTCCAGAGTTGGTCTAAATCTTGATTAGCATTGCTGTTTACCATGGACAACCATTTGTTTGTACTTTTTAAAAGTAAACTCTTAAAATGTTAAAATACACTCCAGAAAAACTCTTAAAATAGACATCAGTAGGAAGGTTTTGCAGCATTTGGCCATTGAGTTCCATTGAGTTCCATTGAGTCAATTGAGTCCCATTAAGTCCCACTGAGTTCCATTGTAGATCTATCCTGACTGTGATTTCAGTCTTTACCCATAAAACTCATTAAACATCTGAACAAACAATACAGATGAAGACACACACTTTAACACATGTCCCTTCAAAGGTCATTTAGTAAAGAAAATGCTTATAAATAGAACCATGAACCTTAGAAGAACTGTCTTAGGTGAAAGCAGTCTTCAGATGGATGTAGAACATGTAGATGGATGTATATAGAAACTTTTTAACATGGTTCTGTATAGCACCAAAAAGGGTTCTACTATTACTACAATGTCAAGTTTATATTAATAGAGGAACCATTTTTAATGCTATATAGAAACGTTTCTACAACACGTTCTACATCTGAAGAATGCTGTCACCATGTAAACTATTTAACCATGCAAAAGGTTGTATATTCATGGTTCTATATATAACAATTTTGACTTGAAGATCTGACTTCATTAAGTGTTTGTACCTTCATCTGTATTGTATGGTCAGGTATTGGTCAGATATTTAATATATTATTGAGTTTTATAGATCAAAACTGAAATCACACTCAAAATAGACCTACAATAGAACTCAATGGGACCCAATGAGACTCAATGGGACTCAGTGAGACTCAATGGGACCCAATGGTACTCAATGAGACTCAGTGAGACTCAATGGGACTCAATGAGACTCAATGAGACTCAATGGGACTCAATGGGACCCAATGAGACTCAATGGGACTCAATGGGACCCAATGAGACTCAATGGGACTCAGTGAGACTCAATGGGACCCAATGAGACTCAATGGGACCCAATGAGACTAAATGGGATTCAATGGGCAAATGCTGCCTCCATGTCTAAGACTTCTTTGGGTTTTATTTTATGGGTTCTAAAGAACACTTGAAGAACCACCTTTTCTGAGAGTATATATATATATTATGTTTGTGTGTGTGTGTCAATAACACTGGATTACTCCTTTAAAGTGGCTGTTCTGGGATGCTGTAGGGAAAGGGGGCTGGACTGACACCAAGAAGTGAGCCGAGCTCCTCCGAGAGCGAGGCAGTGACAGCCTGCAGTAATTACTGTTGAGTCCACTGATTAGCATAGCATTGCTATAGCATTGATTACCATGGACAATACTGTGTACTTAGCAAAATAGCAAAAAATCCCCTTAAATGGGCATCAATGGGAAGGTGTTACAGCATCAATTGAATTCCATTATATCTCTGTTTCGAGTCAGTGGGTCTTAATGAAAGGAATACTCCAGCATCTGGTATATACCTGAAGCTCAGAGCAGCCACTTTTAAAGGTGTGGTCCTTTGTTATTCCACCAAACATATAAAAATGCATTGAAAGTGTTTGTCCTGGGACGCTGGACTGTCATCAAGAAGTGAGCCGAGCTCCTCTGAGAGCGAGGCGGTGACAGCCTGCAGTAATTACTGTTCGGTCCACTTATTACTCCAGCCAGTACTGATGCTTTCAGAGCGGACGACGGACCGGACAGCATGCACTGTTTCACCTGCGGCTGCCGCGGACGCCTTTAATGAGAGGAAAAAAAACCTGATGTTAAATAATAGGACGCAGAATAGAATCACTGAGGCAGACAAGAACGATTTCAAGTAGAAAGTGAATTAAATTCTGATCATAGAACCTCACTTAAAGGCTTCTAACTTCTTTAATAAGACGTTCCGCACCACTAGCCCAAACATTTATCAAACAGCACTCTTGTTTAGTAAGATTTATAGATAGGATTGGCCTTCTAATATAAGCCAAGGTCACTCGAAAGACTCCAGAGTAAGAAAGTTGCGGCCGATGTGGATGGAGGCAAGAACATTTTCCCCTCTCGAGGCACTTGTGTACAGTGTAAGAGCGGCACAATCAGAAATATTATAATTTCACACGGCTTTCTGGCAGTTCTGGGCCAGTTTCGCTAAGCCTTTCAGGAAACTCGCATATGCACGCATCATTTTTTTCCTGCTTTCTTCTTTAAGTCACCCATCATCTCCCTTACCTGGTGACTGCCCCCCCCATCCTCCCTCCCCGGCACAAAAATGCAATTTTGTCACAGATGAAAATGAGCTAAAGCTTCTTTTCTCAGCACAAAATGCACATTTCCTGGCTGTGTGTGTTGTGTGAAGTGGTCTACACGCTTCCAGCAAAAGGCCAGTACAAATGAAAAATGTTTGGGGACAGGGGACCTGTAGCTGTGTAAATGATTCTATCACAACGCGGGACACTTCATTACTCACATTGTGTGGAGTGTATGTAGCAAAGCAGTAAAGTGCGGAGCTCTTCAACTCAGTTTGTGAGTTTGGATGGAGCTCGATACATCGTTTGGAAATCATAATTGAGGCATTTTGGATATACCGGAGATGATCGTGGTTAGTCGCTTTTCAACACATTGGATTAGATGTGCTTTCATAAGCAATTGAACTTGTGACTTGTGTTGTATCACATTTAAAGGCAGCAGTGAGCCAATTTAACCATTTCACACTTACACTTTATGTGCACAACTACAATTACGGTACATTAGTAAAGTTGAATATTGTGGAAAATTATTTATAATAATTTTTGTTAATTATTTAATCCAAAAAAGCTAAACTACTAATTTAACATAAAGTAACATATTTGAATGACTTATAGCTCATGAAAATAAAAAATGTAAAACAAAATATTTTACATTTTTTTATTAAATAACTTTTTTTTTTTTTTTTTTTTTTTTTTGTGCACTAGTAAATTGTAAGCACATATTATTATATTACAAATAATTAAATCTTTTCTGAAGCTTTTCTTTTTTTACAAAGAACATCAACAATTTGTATTTATTTCATGTACTTGTAGTATAAATTATAGTATAAATTAAAATGACAATAAAATCATTCATTACAATTATATCAATAATGTAAAATATTGTGGAAAAAGTTTTCATAATTTAATCCAAAAATGTTTGTCTTCTATTATATATATATCTATTTTTATTATTTATTTTTTTTTATGAGTGACTTTCAGCTCATGAAAATCAGAAATCCAGAATCTCAGACTATTAGAATATGTGATAGTGAGTTTGTTATGTGGATGTAGCTGAGGAGAGGAAGCAGCACAGATCCAAAACAAAGCTTTATTGTATACAAAACACACTAAGCACTATGACTGTGACCAGAGACTAACTACAGAACTTGTCATAAGCGTATATTACTGTGACCTGGCAACATACACTGTCTGGATCAACACATAATGACTGACAAGGGACTAAGGCACATGAGGAAGCATATAAGCACACACTGCTTAACATGTAATGAGATGGCAGGGCTGTGATCAGGGCCGAGACAGGTGTAAGCACTGAGACATGATGTAATGTGGCCAGGAGTGGAGACGTGACATGGACGTAGACCAGTGGTAGTCCTAGGCCATTTGGCACCCAGGGTGAATAGCCCTTCCTCCGGCACCCCCCCACATCCACCCCACCCCCATCCTGCAGCAAACAACCACTGCCCCTGCAATCGCAATTGTTGATCGAACAATAATTGGTGTGCAAGGTTGGGGGTGTGGCCAGGGTCACAGAGTTTGAGTAAATGACTATAAACAGTATAAATATCTCTCAGAGCTACAGCTGCCACATTCCTAATATCAACACTCCTGAACCAGAGACAACATCACAAGTGTCTTACATGGACTAAGCAGAACCAGAACTGGACTGTTACTCAGTACAAAGTTCTCTTTTCAGATGAAAGCCTGTATGAAGTCCAGTGTACAGTTTTTGTGATGGTTTGAGCTGTTGGTGCTGGTCCACTGTATTTAGTCTAAAGTCAACACGGCTGAGATTTTAGAACACTTCATGCTTCCATCTGCTAACAAGCTTTATGGAGATGCCCAGCAGCTGCCCACAGTGCCAACACTACTACTGACCATCATATTACTGTGACTGATTGACGAACTCATTCAAATATGTCACTTTATATATACTAAATATAATTGACTATTTTTCACAATTTTAGTTTTTTTAAGTGACATTTTTTGTCGCAATTAATCCTTAACTAAAAGTTCAAGATGTTTAAGAAAGATTAGACAGACCTAGTCTTTATGACGAGGTTCTACATGCGTTTTTCTGACTGTGTTTAATTAATCAAAAGTAGTTGTTTTTAGTCAATATTGCACGACATTTGCAACATTATATTGTATAGCTACTGTACAGAATGTAAAACATCACGTCATGAATTAAAAGCATGTATTCATTAAAATCAATACTTTTTGAGAATCAATACAACCACAAAATATAATCAATATTTTATTTGCCCTCTAGTTCACCTCTTAGCCTGGAGGTTCAACATCTATTCCTTCCATTTACAAAAAGGGAGGAGTCATACGAAAGCTCAAACTTTCTTCTTTTTACTCAAGTTGTTACTTTCCGAGCTTCTACTTAAAGATTTTGCTTCATGTAAACTATGTGTCATAACGTCAGTTACAATATGTGTTGATTTTTAGTCCCAAACAAATAGAACTGAGCACTCAGTTTTGGTCCTGCTGAAGGCGCCCTCTTGTGGCACAAATGAGCTGTAGATGAACCAACATAAAGTCCCTTTAGTGCTGTGCAGGCAGAAATAAAAATGGGAGTAAAAATCTAAAAGCATGTAAAACACTGAGTATAAAATGTATAAAACTCTGAGATTTGGGGTGATGAGGATGTACAGGGGAGTATTAAGAGGCACAAATGTCTTAAAAGAGATGTACTGTAGTATCGTGTCCATATTGTGCAGAGAGTGAAGTGTAGGAATGAGGAAGAAGATCAAAAATCATTCTAAAAGATAAATATAAAGTATACTGCCCGGCTGAGTGTGTGGTAATGCGCCGGTGTGGGTCAGTAAAGAGTTAAGTAGAGAGGCTGACCGCCTCAGTGGTGACTGCGCTCTGTGTGAGGACAGAACAGATGCATTGATCCCAGGGTATGTTGGCACCACATGGCAAAGACCGGTCCACCACACAGCAGGGTGGGCTCATACACACACGTCGCAGAACATACACTCTCACTCTCTCATGTGACACACATAGCAGGAAGGAATATACACTGTACACATATATAATCTGCTCTCTGGCTGCAGTTTTCAGACAAATATATTATTTTTCACTAAATCTCTTCTTTTCATACACTACAGCTTTTATATTCTTTCATTAAAATATGTTTCTGTCTGAGCTGTGAGGTGCACCGCTGTCTTCACCTCTTCATCAGCCCTGAGTCTCCGTCCTCTTATGGCTTCTTTCAGACCCAGAAAACTGTCAGCAGTTGATGTTTGACTTTTGAGCTTTTCTTGGCTGATTGAGGATGTTTCTGCTGTTTACTGTCAGACCTGTAGTGATGAATCCATCTCTCATCACCAGTAATGACTCTTTTTAACAAACGTTCACCTTCCTTACAGCATCAGTACACATTTATTCTGCAGGTGT
>BRDA01007642.1:34081-48347 GCA_036984385.1 Crenuchus spilurus | reverse complement strand
TGTCATCTATGTTCTATTACGAATAAAATATTGACATTTGCCATCTCCACATCATTGCATCCAGTTTTTATTCACAATTTGTTTAGTGTCCCAACGTTTTTGGAATCCGGTTTGTATTTGGAGCATTCATGGGTTCTAATTGATTTTTCTATAAAGATTATGTCTTTGGTGGTCAGGTCTTTGCAGATGGTTTGTTCTATATCTAGTCAAGCAGAGTTTGAATTGTTGGTCCAGTGACAAATATACTGTAATTGATGAGCTAGAAAATAATGGTAAAAGTTAAGGGCATCTAGTCAGCCATACTGTTTTGGTTTTTGAAGGGTAGTTAATTTGATCTGGAGTTTTTTACCTTTCCAAAAGAATGAATTTACTGCTGAATTCAGAGAGGAAAACCAGCCCGGGGGAGGGGTAAAGGGTGACATGGCAAAGAGAATTTTGGTGAGAATGTTCATTTTAACAGATGCAATACGGCCAATTAAGGTTAATGGTAGTTTGTTCCATCATTGCAGGTCCTCTTTGATGCTTTGTAGTAGTGGCGTGAAATTCAGTTTGAGTAAGTCTTTTGATTTAGTTGACATATGGATTCCAAGGTATTTAATGCATTGAGTGGAATGTTTATTGAGTAAGTCCCCAACCTCAGCATCCCAGTCAATGTTTGTAAGAGGCAGAATCTCAGATTTGGTCCAATTTATGGAGTAGCCAGAAACCTTACCAAAACTATTGATGAGACTATGGGCTGAAGGAAGGGAGGTGAAGGGAGCTGTTAGATATAGTAAAATGTCATCTGCATATAAGCTGATTTTGTGGCAATGTTTGAATACCTGTGATGTTATTATTTTGTCTAATGGCTGAAGCAAGTGGTTCAATAAAAAGTGCAAAAAGAAGTGGTGGTAATGGGCATCCTTGTCTCATACCTCTGTTTAGAGTGAAAGATTTTGATATTGTTCCATTAGTGATAACAGATGCTGATGAGGAGTTGTATAAAATTTTGATCCAGTTGATGAAATTGGAACCGAAGCCAAAATGATTAAGGGGGTAAAGAGAAAGGGCCACTCCACCCTGTCAAACACCTTTTCTGCATCTAAAGTTAATGCTATGGCTGGGTGTTGGGTCTTAGTGTATCTTTTGTGTGTGTATAGTTCTATTATGTTGTGTAGTCTTCTTATGTTTTCTGAGGAGTATCTTCCTTTAATGAAACCGGTCTGGTCTGGGTGTATGAGTGAGGGGATTACAGATTCTAGTCGTAGTGCTAGGGCATCTGTATTTAATAAGGATATAGGACAGTAGCTAGAACATTGTGTGGGGTTCTTATTAGGTTTGAGAAAGATTGTAATTAAAGATATATTCATGTGATGGGGGAATTTGGAATTATGGAAGGTTTTGGTGATCATATTAAGAAGTAGGGGAGAAATTAGGGGCCAAAAGAGTTTATAAAATTCTGCAAGGAAGCCATCTATGCCTGGGGACTTATTATTAGGCATAAGTTGTAGTGCTTTTTCCAGTTCATTTATGGAGAGTGGCCTATCCAGATGCTGTGCCTATTCAGTGGATAATTTGGAGAGGGAGATAGTCCTTAGAAACGTGTCAGCTTGGGTGGTTGTAGTGGTATGGTCTGGGGTGTATAGATTAGCATAGTAATTCCTAAATGTTTTGTTAATTACGATATGATCTTGCGTTATGTTTCCATAAATGTCTTCTACTGCGGTAATGTTAGCTTTTTCGGTTTGTTGTTTCAATTGATTTGCTAATAGCTTACCATGTTGACGTCGGAGTTTAAGTGTATGTTGTGTTTTTTTGTGTTGATAAGATAATTGAGCTTGTATTTTATTTGAAGTAATTCTTTATTAATTGTGTTTGTGGGCATTTGAGAGGCCAGGGTTTCCAGTTTCTTCACCTCCTGTTCTAGGAAATGTTGTCTTGTAGTGCTTTTCCACCAACACGGAACCGGCACCGTTCTGGATCACGAACCTAATTTTGAACCGTTCTGCGCATTTCCACCAACAAAAATAGCGCCCCGAACCAGGAACGTTCGTACGCAGCGGGAACCAAAAAATACTTTTTTTTCGGTGCGAACCAAACACGCTTGCGCACTGAGGCAACTTGTAGCATACAGTGGTCCATTGAAGAAACTCAGTTTTTGTTATCTATTTGGTGTTCTCCGGAGTTTCAGCAGAAATTTGAGGGGAGTATTAGAAAGGAGAAACTCTACACAGGGTTCATACACTTCAACCAATTTCAAATTCAAGGACTTTCCATGACTTTTCAAGTACCAAAAAACGAAAAAGATCCAGCTCCAAAAATTAAACATTTCAGTACCGAATATCCTAAAAAATTAATATAAACTGTAAGACATCAGTGACTTAAATTACCAACCTCAGATGACTGACAGAGAAGTTTGTGCCATTAGGAATGCATATGGTAAATGTATATAATTTTCAGATGCATCTATCACCTTCCCACAGTCTTACATGAACATCCATTTACTTGTCTGTGATTTTTGGTTTAGACTTACATCATAAATGGACACATACGCATTAGATTACGACACCTGTTGAACAAGCATGGACTTAAAATATGGCGCCAGTCCATAATGAATAATTAATAAATAAGCACATTTGCACTTTCCACATGTGAATGACTTGGCCATCTCACTATCAGGAAACATTTGCTGGAAAAGTCTGCCGACGTCCTCACATGACCTATATGAATGCTTATCCATCACATTTAACGCCCACATTATTTCAGGTTTCAGACAATCGTTTTTCATCACGAATGAGGACCGTGTTGAAATCCAAGACAGGTTCCTAACAGAACCTGAGTCCTAATCACATACATGTAGAAAAGTCCTGAGATTCAGCTCAGCAGGTAATGAACATGTTTAATTGTAGTGTCAGAGCAGTGCAAACACCAAATTGTGCAGGAATCCGGCCCTCCAGGACTGGAGTTGGGCACCCCTGGTCTAGAAAATTATGATAATCATGCAGTGATCACCATCATTCAGTAAGAGTCATAAACTCATTCAAAATATTGAAGCGACACATTAACATGAAGTGACGTCACTGTGCTACATAAATTACGTAGCCTACAGACGTTCTCTCTCTCTCTCTCTCTCTCTCTCACACACACACACACACACACACACACACTGAGGGGCAATTTCAGCATCTCCAGTTCACCTGACAATGTGTTGGTGGGAGGAAACTGCCCAATAATTACTCAGTTTAACTTAAAGTAAATGTAAAGCACTCAATATAGTTAATCTGACTCATGTTAGAATCAGGGTCGGTACTAGGGCCTCGAGTCTTTTCTCCATAGCCCTGGGTCTTATGTCTGACCCAAAACTGATTGACCAACAAACGCTCCCCCCTTCTGAGCGAGACTGTTCACGCGTACCCCAACGTCCCACACACACACCAGATGACAAATTAAAGCCGCGCGGGGCAAAAACAAGCGGGAGCGGGTTATAAAAATCAGTCCCGCGCAGACCTCTAGTCATGAGCTCGCTGGTCCGGTGTTTTGGGCTGCCATGTTCCTGCAAAAAAACTCTGAAGTGCTGACTACTACACTTTCACACTCTCAGTTCACAATGTTTGCTTCCTTTCATTTGACTTTTCAACACTGACTCACCCATATACTGTATTTCCAATGTCAAACTTCAAAGAGTAACGGCACGACGTGAAGTGCTTATTGCCTGACTGAAGCCAGTCTTTGTCATTTTCCAGCCATCGCTGATTAAAGTAACACTTCCCAGGCATTCTGGCTGAATGAAGCTCAACTGTTAGCGATGTTTATTAGTCCATGTTATCAACAGAAAGACTAGCTAACTAACAACGTGAGGCCATGCCCAAAACTGACCGCGAGCAGTCGGGAAATGAGCAGCGATTAATCATTTGAAAAATAATGCTACTACGTTTGTGTTTTAGATTATAATATGGAGTTCTGACAGGAGCTCTTTGCACTATTTTCCTTGACTTTAAGCACTTTTTTCAATCTTGTTATTTTTCCAGGACAATTCAGTACTGGATTTTAACATGTTTATTTTCCATGACTTTCCAGGTTTTCCAGGACCCGTACGAACCCTGTCTACAGCGAGCTGGTGGAGGATTTAGCTCGGGCAGGTTTTGTTCGTTCAAGAGAGCGAGTGATAAAAACGCTAAAGAAGCTAAAAAAGGACTACAGAGATTCTAAAAAGGAGCTATCGTGCAGTGGAGCTGGATGAGGGAATGTACCGGCTCTAGATTTGACTTATGAAGTGAAACAAACATTTGTACCAAGAGAACAAATGCTCGCAAGTAGTTGATGCACTCCGTCATCTTTGTTTATAATTCCGCTTTGTTGATGATGTACACCATTACGTATCTTTGGTTCAACTAGTGGAAATGCGGGCTGGTTCACTAAAAAGCACCGAGGTTCCCATAAGCCTGAACGGCACCAGTTCAAGAACCAGAGTTATTTTGGTGGAAAAGTGCTATTGCTGTTTCTGCTTTTTTTGTGGATTATGATATTATTGTTTCTCTTAAGACTGCTTTTGCTGTTTCCCAAAGTGTACTAGCTGTAATGTCTGTGGTGTTGTTGAGTTCCAGAAAGGATGTCCATTCTTCTTTGAAGTATGTGGTGAAATCTTGATCTTTGAGTAGAGATGTGTTGAATTTCCATCTGGGCTTGGGTTGAGGTTTAATTTCTGTTGATAATTGTAGAGATATAGGGGCATGGTCTGATATAATAATGCTGTGAATGTTAGGCTCTGCTACTTTATGTATGAGTGAGTTATTAACCAAGAAATAGTCGATATGGGAGTATGTTTTGTGATGTGGGGAGTAATATTTAAATTCTTTTTTTATTTAAGTTGTGTAATCTCCAGATGTAAAATGTGCATTTCTAATACTTTGTTGAAAACCCTTGTTGGCAATTACTACCTGAAGTCTTGAACTCACGGACATGACCAGACACTGTGTTTCCTCCTGTTTAATGCTCTGCCAGGCATTTACTGCAGCAGTTTTCAGTTGCTGTTTTTTTGTGGGCGTTTCTGTCTGAAGTTTAGTTTGTAACAAGTGAAATGCTGCTCAATTGAGTTGAGATCAGGTGACTGACTTGGCCATTCAAGAATATTCCACCTCTTTGTATTTAGTAAACTCCTGGGTTGCTTTGGCTTTATGTTTTGGGTCATTGTTCATCTGTGTTATGAAATGTTTGGTTGCATTTGGGTGGATATGAGCACACAGTGTGTCTCTGAATACCTTAGAATTCATTCGACTGCTTCTGTCCTGCGTCACATCATCAATAAACAGCAGTGATCCAGTGCCACTGGCAAGCATGCATGCCCAAGCCATCACACTGCCTCCGCTGTTTTACAGATGATGTGATATGGTTTCTAGCATGAGCTTTACCACGGCTACCCTATACTTTTTTCTTTACATAATTCTAGTAGAGGTTAATATTGGTTTCATCCGTTCAAAGATTGTTCTTCCAGATCTGTGCTGGCTTTTTAAGAATTTTTTTTAAGCAAAGTCCAATTTAGCCTTTTTATTCTTGAGGTTTATGAGTGGCTTGCACCGTGCAGTGAACCCTCTGTATTTACATTCATGCAGTCTTCTGTTTATGGTAGATTTGGATATTGATATGCTTGCCTCCTGGAGAGTGTTGTTCACTTGGTTGGTTGTTGTGAAGGGGTTTCTCTTCACCATGGAAATTATTCTCTGTCTTCCTTGGGTGTGTTCATCAGTGCTTTCTTTCTTTCTCAGGGTGTACTAAACTATAGATTTTGCCACTCCTAATATTGTAGCAGTTTCTCGGATTGGTTTTTTGTGTTTTCGCAGCTTAAGGATGGCTTGTTTGACCTGCATGCAGAGCTCCTTTGATCACATTTACTTCACAGCAAACCCTTTCAAATGCACACACCACACCTCAAAACAACTCCAGGCCTTTTATCTGTTTAATTGAGAATGACATAATGAAGGAAGTCAAATGCCCAGAGAACGGCATAAAAAGACAAGGTTGCACAACTCAAAACCCTTGAAATTTGGTCTTAAATTTCACTGAGAATGGTCTTAAAAATGTCTTAAATTTAACTCACTGAAACCTGCAAGAACCCTGTGATATGTTACTACTATCAGCAGAGCTGTCTCTGCTGGAATTGGGTCAAAGGAAAATGTAGAGGACTTCAGTTCTGTTACTATTTTCCTAAGAGTTTCAGCATCAACCAGGTTAAAACATTCCAATTTAACATCATTCTCTGCATAAGGTACATGCACAAAACCAGTGTGGTAGTTCTCACTGACATTCAGTCTAATCTTTAGTATTTTCTCTTTGAAATAGCCAGCAAACTCTTCACATTTTAAAACAGGAAGTTCAATCTTACACTTATTTGTTTGGTTTACTAATGCATCTATTGTATTAAAAAGTAGTCTAGGGTTATGAATGTTGCTCTTTATTAAGGTTGGAAATTTTGAATTGCCTTGTAGTTCTTAAATTTTTCTGTAAGTCTAATGTATTAATAAGTATGAATTTCACCATCTACACTCAGCAATTCTTCATTCTCTTTTTAGATCCATGGTCTGATTATTTTTCCATGGGTTAACCTTTTTTGTAGATAATTTGTTTTACTGGAGCAAATAATCAAGCACTGTTTTAATTTTATGTTTAAAAGTGCTGATCGGGTCATCACAGGATGATGGTAAGGACATACTACAATATGCTTCAATATGTGATGTAAGAGTTTTGGCTGTTTCAGGGATAACGTAACATTTTTGAATAATACGTTCTGTGGTACCCGGCAGAGAATGGTTCAGACTAAAAAAAACACAATAGTAACTGATGATACCTTAATGTTTAGACCATATGATATAACTAAATCTAAAGTGTGTCCATGCCTGTGGGTTGGTACATTAACATGCTGTTTAAAAGACATACATTACAACAACTCTACTAACTGTTTGGCTTTGGTGTTGAAAAAGTTGATTTATTTAACAATTCCATTAAATGTGAAACTTGTATATTATATTCTTTCATTACACAGAGACTGATATATTTCAAATGTATGTTTATTTTCATTTTGATGATTATAAGTACAACTAATGAAAATCCCAAATTCAGTATCTCAGAAAATTAGAATATTACTTAAGACCAATACAAAAAATTTTTTTTTAGAAATGTTGGCCAACTGAAAAGAATGAACTTGAAAAGTATGAGCATGTACAACACTCAGTATTTATTTGGGGTTCCAAATGCAGTGTGTCATGGAATCGATCAGTCTGTGGCATTGCTCAGGTGTTATGAGAGCCCAGGTTGCTCTGATAGTGGCCTTCAGCTCTTCTGGATTGTTGAGTTTGGTGTATCGCTTCTTACTCTTCACAATACATCATAGATTTTCTATGGGGTTAAGGTCAGACGAGTTTGCTGGCCAGTTAAGAACAGGGATACCAAAATAATAAATCAATCAACCATTCAAGCCCATACCTTGGAATAGCAAGAAGAAGTGCATAAAGAAAATATTATTGCTCAGTTTGCTACCCACTGATCTACTCTGATGTGCCCAAGCCAGATGCCTGGTATCTCTTCTTGGATGCTAGTTCATCAATGTCTGGGCTCAGGCTCTGAGTTGAAGAAATCCTCAGTATCAAGCAAAGGTGTTCATCAGTCAGACGTCTCCTGAGAGATGTTTTGGTCATCTTCATCAAGGAGAAAAGTTGCTCACATAGATAAGTGCTGCCGAACATAGAGAGCATCTGAGCAGAGTGTCAGGGATGAACTGTGGAAACTGTGTGGCGCCTACAGCATCATACTTTGACTTCAGCGTGTTGTTGCACTGGAGTTCAATCAGCTCCATTTCGATGTTGGCTGGTGCATTTTCCACATCAACTGCAAAGGGATTACTAAGCAGTTCAAACCTCCATTTCAGGACATCAAAGTCGGCAAATCACTGGCTAAAGTCAGCGCCGAGTACATTGAGTTTTTCAGCCAACTGTGCGCATGGGAACACAGCGGTAGAGATCTGCGCGTTTATGGTTTGGCAGCAGGGAAAATGGCCAAGGATTCTTTGCAGCATCTGATTCTCCCATAGGCACAGTTTAGTTTAAAAGGCCCTCACTGCAGCGTACAAGTCTGTGATGATGCACATCGAGATGGCTTGAGATTTCACACAGAAAGGCCAGCTCACAGAAACTTTTGCTCCCAGAGCTCTGCTGTATCCTTCCCTTTGGTTTCCAGGAACTGACATATTTCCTCACTCAGCTTGAAATATCTGTTCAATACTTTTCCTCTGCTTAGCCATCTCACTTCTGTGTGGTACGGCACGTCTGTGTATTCTGAACCACAATCCTCCAAAAAAGATTTAAACTGGCGGTGATTCAGACCTTTGGCTTTTATAAAGTTAACTACCTGTGTTACTGTGGTCATAACATGTTCCATCTTTAGGGCTTTGGCACACAGTGATTCCTGATGTATAATGCAGTGGTAACCAGTGAGCTCACCTGCACAGTTCTCTTCCCGCATCTTCTCCCGAACCCTGCCCACCAGTTTGCTCTTTTTACCGCATATCACTGGCACACCATCTGTCGTTAATCCAATGAGTTTGTCCCACAGCAGCTTTATTTCAGTTACACATTTGGAAACCTCAAAGATTTCCTTTCCTGTGGGGGTGTCATGCATTGATTTAAATCCCAATAGCTCCTCCGTAACACACAGATTTGAGTTCACTCCACGGATGAAGACTGACAGTTGAGCAGTATCAGATGCGTCACTGCTCTCATCAATAGCGAGGGAGAACGCAACAAAATCTTTTCCCTTTTCCATCAGCTGGTCATACAAATTGGTGGCAAGATCACATGTGCGATCAGCTATTGTGTTCCTGCTCAGGCTCACGTTTGAAAATGCTTGCTTTTTCTCTGGGCGTATGAGGTGACAAACTTTCATCATGCACTTTTTCACAAACTCCCTCATTAAAGGGCCGGGCTGATTTTGCGATCTCTGCTGCCACAATGTAACTAGCTTTTACAGCGGTGTCACTCTGTGATGTGGCTTTTTTGAACATATTCTGTTGTGAAACCAAACTTCTATTCATCTCCTCTACTTTCTAGCTCCTTTGAGTCATGTCCAGGTCCTTGAATTTGTCATGGTGTTTCGTTTCACAGTGTTGTCTAATGTTGTACTCCTTTGTAACAGCCACATTGACCCCACAAACAAGACAAACAGATATTCTGCCTCCCACTTGTCCAGAAAGCTCCTGTTTTCTGCCTTTTTTTCACCATATTTGGGAAAGGGTAGCAGTGACAGTTGTAGTGTGAAGTTGCTATGCCTACTGTCACGAGGAGAGGGAGTTTCTGGGTCCTGTCCTGATTGACGTGCCAATTGTAGCGGTGAATGCGCTGTACAGTATAATACCGGGGGCCAGTTCTAGTAGTCATTTGGTATTGTCTCGTGAGCCAAATATAATATAATTACAAGGGCCAGAGTTTGACACCCCTGCTATATATGGACAACTATATTTTGATAACTACAACTACCAGTGAGTCTCCAGTAAAACAAACATTTTAACAGTAATAAATAAACATTGCAACTACGGCAAGCTAGTGAACTAACATTTGTTAGTCCTATCTTTTCCACATGCCAAGCAGAAAAATACACTTCGTGCATTCTAAAAACAAATGTGACAACACATTCAGGGAGTGTGCTCAGTGACAACACATGCCAATTTTGACATGTGCTGATTGTATTACACACATGCGTGTTAAAACAATCCAGAATTGATGCAAAATGTGTCATCTCTGAACACAATTGCTGAATGTGTCATTTTTAACACATTCCTTTTAGTGTTATACATAAATGTATTAACGATAGGATTATGAAAACAGTCAACTAGAACACAAAAAAATCTAAAGAGCAACATCCTTAACACATTATTTGTTATACGGGAAAGGGACCTGAACCTTGATACAGTGTCGCTCCTGTATGAATACTCTGGTGCATTAGGAGATTACTCTGTCGAGTAAAACTCTTCCCACATTCTGTACACTGATATGGTTTCTCTCCTGTGTGAATACGCTGGTGTCGTTGGAGATGACTCTGTACAGTAAAACTCTTCCCACACTCTGTACACTGATATGGTTTCTCTCCTGTGTGAATACGCTGATGTTCTTTGAGACTACTCAGCCGAGTAAAACTCTTCCCACACTCTGTACAGTAAAATGTTTTCACTCCTGTGTGAATGCGTTGGTGTCGTTGGAGACTACTCTGTTCAGTAAAACTCTTCCCACACTCTGAACAGTGATATGGTTTCGCTTTAATGTGAGTTCGCTGGTGGTGTTGGAGACTACTCAGTTGATTAAAACTCTTCCCACACTCTGTACAGTAATATGGTTTCTGGCCTGTGTGAATACGCTGGTGTATTAGGAGATTACTCTGTACAGTAAAACTCTTCCCACATGTTGTACACTGATATGGCTTCTCTCCTGTGTGAATACGCTGGTGTATTAGCAGACTACTCTGCCGAGTAAAACTCTTTCCACACACTGAACACTGATATGGTTTCTGTCCTGTGTGTATATGCTGGTGTTCTTTGAGACTACTCTGTCGAGTAAAACTCTTCCCACACTCTGTACACTGATATGGTTTCACTCCTGTGTGAATATGCTGGTGTATTAGGAGATTACTTTGTACAGTAAAGCTCTTCCCACACTCTGTACAGTAATATGGTTTCTCACCTATGTGAATACGCCGGTGTACTAGGAGATGACTCTGTTGATTAAAACTCTTACCACACTCTGTACAGTAATATGGTTTCTCTCCTGTGTGAGTACACTGGTGTCGTTGGAGATTACTCTGTGTAATAAAACTCTTCCCACACTCTGAACACTGATATGGTTTTTCTCCTGTGTGAATACGCTGGTGTTCTTTGAGACTACTCTTTCGAGTAAAACTCTTCCCACACTCTGTACAGTAATATGGTTTCTCTCCTGTGTGAATACGTTGGTGTTGTTGCAGAAGACCCAGATGATTAAAACTTTTTGTGCACCCTGTACACTGATATGGTTTCTCTCCTGTGTGAATACGCTGGTGTTGTTGGAGACAAATCTGTAGAGTAAAACTCTTCCCACACTCTGTACACTGATGTGGTTTCTCTCCTGTGTGAATACGCTGGTGTATTTGTAGATGACTCTGTTGATTAAAACTCTTCCCACACTCTGTACACTGATGTTTTCCTGTTGTTTCTGTGTTTTCATGTATTTGTCCTTCAGATGTATCAGAATAAATAGTATCAGATGATTGAGTATCAGAAGTTCTTCTGGATGCCATATTCTCTTCTTTCAGGTGAGTGAGGTATTCTTTTGTAGTATCTCCTGAGGTAGAAGCCGACACAAGGACTTTCAAACAGGACATTGTTCCATCAGAATAAAAAGAATTCCTGCAGAAGAATGTAAAAATCAAATATATTAGAACACAGTTTGCTCAGTGACTGGATGTCTAAGCAGACGTTTTAGGGCAATAAAATAACAGAGGTTATTTAAGTATTTAGACTAGCAAGCAATGTACAAACCCCATTTCCAGAAATAACACTTTATAAAAATTAAAAAAATTAAAAACTAAAAACGAATTTGTTAATTCATTTTAACCATTATTTAACAGACAATGGCAGAAAGATTTCCATCACATCCATCAGTCTAACTGTTCAATTAACCCTCTGGAGTCTGAGGGTTTTTCAGACACTGATGTAGTCTAATGGTTTGAATTTTTTACAAATTACACCCATCTAAAATGATTTCCCCCCCTGAAGTATTACACAGGCTTCTGTTCAGCACAAACTCAACAACAGCAGTGTCAAAATGGTATGTCATAAATCTATATTTTGATTAAATCTGCTCTAAATGTAGGCTTTCTAGCACACACTAAATATTTCTAGCAAAGACTTCTGTGCTCAGAACTATGAAACTATAGGTGGCTACAAGCTGGTCATTACAGTTTTTAGAAATTGTATGTGGTTTTATTTCTAAAGCTTAACAAATGCGGTTGACGTGTTTCACTCATTCCGTGGTTCCTAGACTGAATATTTATGAATATTTATGAAATAGGTGTGAAAACTCAGGTGAGAGGACGTTCAGGTTCACATTCCATGGACACTAATGGAATGTCCAGAATTACCATGTCATTATCATACGAATGATAGAGCATGTCATTTGGTGGGAAAAATTGTGCAGCTCTCTGATTCACTCTGAAAAATGTCTCTCTGTTTATTTAAGCTCCTCTCACAAATATCAAAAATATATTTAGATTCAAGTAGTGATGTTCTGCTCAATCGGCCACCGATCATTATCATCCAATTTCTGTGAAAAGGTATGTGATGGGCGCATGCCAATCAATGCCTTTCATTGCCCATCACCTGTAGTTCACACCTGCAGCCTGCAGAGGCACTGTGTGCAGTGTCCTAGCCCACTTTCCTTCAGGCTGCACAGGCGACCCATCGGCGAATCCTAAATGAAACATGTTTACCATGTGGAACTTTTACAATGTCTGTGAGTGTGATGTAAAGTTTGCATCCTGCAACACATGCAATAAAAAAATACCTCGCAAAAGAAGCACATTAAAATGCTTCAACAAAACAAATTGAGTATTTGTAGACATTTAAAGAACAAACTCTGGGATGATGGAGCTGTACATAGACTCAGTCCAGGACGACTGGAGTGGAGAAGAGAGACAGAAAAACACACCTGATGTGGTTGGAGAGAGAAGTGACACAGCAGACGTGGTTGTGGACTCGGTCCTCCGCCTCGCAGCGCTGTCTGGCTCCGTCACAGCTCTCTGTCCCGGTCAGACTCACAGCTTCTCCCGCTTCACTGCTGGAGTTAGCTCTCCGCTAGCTTCTTAGCTGAGTCCATATAAAAGCAGCAGCCACGGTAACTCAGCGCATTCAGCCAATCAGCTGAATTAAATCAAATAAAACAGCAGTTAAATCAGTATTTAACTTTCTCACAGAGTCCTGCTGCAACACTTTCACTAAACTCTACTGAATCACTGTCATATTAACAAACCTCTTCTTCTTTGAGCACTATTGGCGGTTGGAAAACCAACATCCGGTGCATTACCGCCACCTACTGAGCTGGAGTGTGAAGTATGATTTCAGAAGTGCTCCACTAAACATGAACACTGTATATAATCATACATCTCTGTCGGTCTCAGTTTAAAAGACAACATGCTTGAATATTTGACTCATCAACCCTTCAGTGATTCTACCAACTCTTACCTTTGATTTGAATGTTTCTCACAATGCAGAAGTAAATGTTCTACTGTTTCAATGTTATTACAGTGTCTGCACAATCTTGTTCATTATTGAATTCCCTTTCACTCCCACATGAGCTGGCACCCACAAACATTTAACACATATACATTGCCTCTGGAGCTTATATATGCCTATATATTTCTTGAACCAAATCTTGTCTATATTGGGACTGGCCAGATTCAATGCTCTTTAAACCTGCTAATGAGTTAAAACATATCACCACCTTTGTGTTTTTACTGTGCATTTATCTAATTGTATTTTGTGTTTCCGGCTGCCATTTTGGCCAGGACTCCCTTGAAAAAGAGGTTTTTAACCTCAATGGGATAATTCTTGGTTAAATAAAGGTTAAATAAACCACCTGCATTGGACAAATTTCCTTAAACCACTGTAATGCTAAAACTATAGCTGTCGTTTCTATTGTGAATACCACCAAATCCTCTGAAAATTGGACCTTGAATGATATATGAAATTCAGGGACAAATACTGCTGCAGCTGTAACTCCAGATGTAGGATCCTTAGAACCATCTGTTTATATCTGAAGAAAACCTTAATAATGTACATTTAGATGTTGTACTAATATGTGCTCTGGTATCACATTTGAATCTGAAGTCAGCTTGTTATATATATACATGAGAACTGCCACTTGCAGCAGCCTGGGTGGCAGTTCTCGCGAGGTTAGTGACATTTCAGTTCAGCTCAATTATGTTCCAGTTATTGTTTAACCACCCGGTTTTTATTGGCATGCCTACGTGACTCGCTGCTAAGTATCCACTCATGCGTTCATCTTTCATTCTCGCTTTGTTTCTCATTGAGTGATGCGTTCATCCAAAACATTTCCAATGTTATTCCAGTGTTTCTTGACCCTATTTTTGACGCCGCCTGATAATTTCTCATTGTTTTCTGTGAGACTTGTTATTCACTATAAAATGTTATATATATATATATATATATATATATATATATATATATATATATATTTTATATATATATATATATATA
>BRDA01007642.1:12658-33981 GCA_036984385.1 Crenuchus spilurus | reverse complement strand
ATGTGTTTCGCTTAAAGACAATCAATGTGTATATATGCTGAAAATATGTAAAATAAATAAATGTGCTTCAATTCCCTTTTGTGTTTTCATTTAGGCTTATTATAAGACTTACATATGTAGGAATGTTCACAGCATTTCAGTGTCTACAAAGGTAGGCCTTTTAGATTCTGATCATCTAATTGTAAGTGGTTCACAGGTGGTTATTTTAGATTTCTTGTAAATCTGTCTTAAAATGTAAGGGATACTGAACCTCAGTTGGGCTGGTGGGACGGGTCAAAACACGTGGCAGAAAATTTCAGTCTAGAAACATAAGAGCTTTTATTGTTAGCAGACAAAAAAGCCTATCTTAAAAAACACAGCTTTAAGTTGATGTTTATGAGCATGTATCACTGGATTTACATTTTGACCTCAGCCTCAGATTTGATTTCGGATTCCACATACACTGAACAAAAACATAAATGCAAGCCTTTTGGTTTTTTTCCAATTTTCTTGAACTGAACTCAAAGACTTTTTCTACGTACACAAAAGGCCTTTTTCTCTCAAATATTGTTCACATATTTGTCTACATCTGTGTTAGCACTTCTCCTTTGCAGAAATAACCCATCCACCTCAAAGAATATCAACCAGAGCTGTTGCCCATGAATTGACTGTTTATTTCTCTACCATAAGCCTTCTCCAAAGGCATTTCAGAAATTTTGGCAGTACATTCATATGGCCTGCTGCAACAATTGGTTTGCATAACTAAATAATTTCTGCATAAACCATCTCAGGGAAGCTCATCTGCATGCTCCTGGGTCTCCACCTGATGGCAGTTTATCATCACAATCATCTATAGTGGTCAAGTGCTCACATTTGATGGCGTATGGCACGTTGTAGAGGTGTTGTCTTCATGGATAAATCCCGGTTTTCACTGTACAGGGCAGATGGCAGACTGCGTGTACTGTGTGGTGTGGGTGATTTCACTGCTGATTTGATGTAAAAGACTAAAAACAATGGCTGTTTTTATTTAATTGAAGGACTGAAAATAAGTCTAAAATAAATAATATTCTAAATCAACCATAACTTGAGAAATGTCTGCAGATGCATTTACACTTGAATAAAAATAATTCAGGAAAAACTAAACTAATCACAGTTAGTAACACTTGACATTCAAAGTAATAATCCCACCATCCTTCAAGACACAGGGAAAACTAGCATCAAGACTCTTCTGTGTCCTTGCAACAATGTGGTGGAATGAACTCCCACTGGCTGTTCAGACAGCAGAGTCCCTAACAGTTTTCAAATGCACACTGAAGACCCATCTCTTTGTGTAGCACTTAAGCGAGCACTAGTTTAAATCTCTTATTGTAATGCATTATGTTCTTAGGTTGTGGATAATTGTGTATCTCTCCTTCCTTCTAGGTATTAGTAACGGTTGTTCTAACAGTGTCTGAACTCAAGAGATGTTTGGATTTTAACCTGTCAGTACTAGCTGAGGTAATTCTCTTAATGAAATCAAAGCAATGTTGTACGTCGCTCTGGATAAGAGCATCTGCCAAATGCTGTAAATGTAATAACTATTAGAATTATACACTCTGCACTATTTTAAATGATAAAACCCTGGCATATCAACAGGGGTTCTCAAATTTTTGCATGCCACTGTACATTTAGATACAACAATATGTTATATGATGGTTCACTTCTGATGTGTGTTGTAATTTGGGAAATGCACCCCTGAACCATTATGTGGTTTCTCTCTTGTATGTACACGCCGGTGTTTTAGGAGATTACTCTGCTCAGTAAAACTCTTCCCACACTCTGTACAATGATATGGCTTCACTCCTGTGTGAATACGCTGGTGTTTTAGGAGATTGCTCTGTTCAGTAAAACTCTTCCCACACTCTGTACACTCATATGGTTTCTCTCCTGTGTGAATACGCTGGTGTTTTAAAAGAGTACTCTGTTGATTAAAACTCTTCCCACACTCTGTACAGTAGTATGGTTTCTCTCCTGTGTGAATGCGCTGGTGTGTTTGGAGACTATTCTGAACAGTAAAACTTTTTCCACATTCTGAGCAGTGATACGGTTTCTCTCCTATGTGAATACGCTGGTGTTTTAGGAGATTACTCTGTTCAGTAAAACTCTTTCCACACTCTGTACAGTAATATGGTTTCTCTCCTGTGTGAATGCGTTGGTGTTTTTGGAGACTACTCTGTACAGTAAAATTTTTTCCACACTCTGAACAGTAATATGGTTTCTCTCCTGTGTGAATACGCTGGTGTTTTAAGAGACTACTTTGTACAGTAAAACTCTTCCCACACTCTGTACAGTAATATGGTTTCTCTCCTGTGTGAATGCGTTGGTGTTTTTGGAGACTACTTTGAACAGTAAAACTCTTTCCACACTCCGAACAGTGATACGGTTTCACTCCTGTGTGAATACGCTGGTGTTTTAGGAGATTACTCTGTTCAGTAAAACTCTTCCCACACTCTTTACAGTAATAAGGTTTCTGTCCTGTGTGAATACGCTGGTGTTTCAGGAGACTACTCTGTTCAGTAAAACTCTTCCCACAGTCTGTACAATGATATGGTTTCTCTCCTGTGTGAATACACTGGTGTCGACGGAGATGATTCTGTTGATTAAAACTCTTCCCACACTCTATACACTGATGTTTGGTAGTTGTCCCAATGGTTTCCTGCATTTGCCTGAAAGATGCATCAGAATGCAGAGCATCAGAAGTTGTCTTGGATGCCATATTCTTTTCTCTCTACTAATTTCAGCAGGGTGATTTATTCATCTTCATAGTATCTCATTACATGGAATCTAACACCAGCCCTTTCAACAGGACATTGTTGACTTCTGCAGAAGAAAAAAAATACAAATCAAATGGAACAGAACCCAAACATGCAGATGTTTTAGGACAACAGAATATCAGAGGTTATTTCCTGAAATGCCAGAACACATTCTAAAAATGCAACAAAAACAAAAAATAAAAAAACCTTAAAATTCAATAACTTGTTGTCTTTTAAATAATGGCTCAAAAGTGAATCAACATCTCAGAAAAAAGGTTTTCAGTGTTTTCAATTACATACTTTGCTTCAATTAATATTGTTGCACAAAATATTCCACAAACAAAAATTATTTAGCTGAAAAAGAAAAAAAAACTTTGTGTTTGGCCGAATAAGTGAAAAGATTTAATATTTTATACCAAACAATGACGTTTTAATAACACCCTTAGCTTTCTCTAATTCCTGGCTGGGAAGTTGCTTAGGTGTGATTCACTATGGACAAATAACGAGTTACACACAGTGAGTCAATAATACTGTGCATGAATAATACAATAATACTGTATATACACAGTAGTCTACAAAGCAGAAGAGATACGATAACAGATTTAAAATAGATGGATTTTGGTGACGGGAATTAAACAAAGTCTCGAGGCAAATAATTTCTAATTATTACACTCACTCGAATAATCGTTTCAGCCCTAGACGCAAAACAGAGGGACTCTTCTTTTGAAATAGAGATTGCAGGAAGTATTGTGACAGTCTGAGCTGTGTTTATGTTTTAGCTCAACAAAATACTGAGACAGTTAACTAGCTTTAGCTTAACAGATCAGTCCACATCACTTTCTTATCTGAGATACATCTATACTGGTTGTTCTGAATAAAACGATGACAAGTCCTTTAAAACCACATTAAATACAGAAAGAAGACATTTCTACTGTTAAAATCTTTTAGGTTGAGCCACGTTCAAATTCAAATCCGTATTAAAATATTGGACATACACACACCTACAAGCACCATACAACATTCAAGCTCCTCATTAATGAGTCACAGTTTAATTACTGCTTTAGTCGAACACTCATAGAGTAATACACAGACTCGGTCCAGGACGACCGGAAAGGAGAAGAGAGACAGAAAAACACACCTGACGTGGTTGGAGAGAGAAGCGACACAGTAGACGTGGATGTGGACTCGGTCCTCCGCCACGCAGCGCTGTCCGGCTCCGTCACAGCTCTCTGTCCCGGTCAGACTCACAGCTTCTCCCGCTTCACTGCTGGAGTTAGCTCTCCGCTAGCTTCTTAGCCAAGTCCATATAAAACAGCAGCCGCGGTCTCACAGCTCATTCAGCTAAACGTGCTCTTCTGTCGAGTAGTCCAGCACCTCAGCACCTCTATCAGTATTTCAATTTCTCACAGAGTCCTGATCCAACACTTTAACTACACTCTCACGTAAACAAACCTCTTCTTCTTAACACTCACTCTCACAACTCCCGCCTTCAGCTCTCACTTCACATCTGATTGGCTCATTCACAAAGCTTACATCAACCAATCACATTCACCAAACATTTGTGTAACTATGCTCTCCTTTTCTTACAGGCAGAATAAAATGATATACAACATATAATCAACATTTTAAATAAGTTAAAATGAGTTAAATGTTAATTAAAAATTAATAACATTACCCAACATTCAGTGCTGAAGTAAAATGAGAAAAATGTGTGCATGAAAGAAAATTTACTCTAAGCTCAACTCTAATGCTGAGTATGATTTATGGCTGCTGAAAATGAAGTTAAACACTGTTCATTTGAGGAGAAGGAATTATAGCATATGTCTGCTGCCATCTTCTGGTAAAATAAGGTATTTCTTCTTAATCAGATGAGGTGGTGATGATGGTGATAATGCTAGAAATTACTAAAATCTATGGATGCTTCTTAGTGACATGCAAAACAAATAAAGATCACATGTGGCCATGAGTTTTAAACTGTAGGAGCAAGATTATTAAGTTATGGCCAACTGTGTAACCAAATAAAATTAAGTAAATATAACTATTATGGCATACATCATGTCTTTTCATAACATTTTCAGATTTATTAGTAATGTGCTGCTGATGGTTCTATATAGAAACCTTTTGAAAAGCAACAACAAGAGGTATTTTATTATTATTACAAGCTTGACATCATATGTGCAGCAGAACCTTTTTCATAAAGGTTCTCTATAGAAGTATCTACAACACTTTCCTTATCAATCTGAAGGACCGTTTAACCAGGGAAACAACCCTTTATCCACACGAAGGGTTCTTTGAGTTTTCATGGTTCTATAAACACTGCTCAAAAAAATAAAGGGAACACTTAAACAACACAATGTAACTCCAAGTCAACCACACTTCTGTGAAACCAACCTGTCCAGTTAGGAAGCAACACTGATTGTGAAACAATTTTACCTGCTGTTGTGCAAATGGAACAGAAAACAGGTAGAAATGAGAGGCAATTAGCAAGACAACCCCTATTCAGGAGTGGTTCTGCAGGTGGTGACCATAGACCTTTTCTCTGTTCTCATCCTTTCTGGCTGATGTTTTGGTCACTTTTGCAATTTGTTCTCTCACCATAGAGGTAGCAAGAGGCGATGTCTACAACCCACAGAAGTTGCTCAGGTAGTGCAGCTCATCCAGGATGCCATATTAATGCGAGCTGTGGCAAAAAGGTTTGCTGTGTCTGTCAGCACAGTGCCCAGAGCATGGAACAGATACCAGGAGACAGACCAGTACACCAGGAAACATGGAGGGGGCCGTAGGAGGGCAACAACCCAGCAGCAGGACCGCTACCTCCTCTGTGCAAGGAGGAACAGGAGGAGCAGTGCCAGAGCCCTGCAAAATGATCTCCAGCAGACCACTAATATCCATGTTTCTGCTCAAACGGTCAGAAACAGACTCCATGAGGGTGGTATGAGATTTTGAGTATGATTCCAAATCCAGACCGCCAAGGGGTAATAATTTTGATTTTCATTGATAATTTTTATGTTATTTTGTTCTTAATGCATTCCACTCTGTAACAAATAAAGATTTTAAACTGGGATATTTTATTCACTGAGATCTAGCATGTGTTATTTTAGTGTTTCCTTTATTTTGTTGAGCAGTGTACATTCATTTTCTTTACTAAAGATCCATTGAAGAACAATATGTTTAAGAGTTTATAATACATGTACTATAAAGAAGAAAGTCTCCAGTAAGAGCATAAGGAGCACTATGCTGTACACTAAACTACAGCCAGAATGACCAGATAAACAGCTGCTACTGGATGCACTTTCTGTGTTACTCACAAGGTGGCATCTTTCAGGCGATTAGAGCCCATTCATCAGTTCTCTCTCTCTCTTTTTCTCTCTCTCTCTCGCACACACACATACACACACTCCAGTACCGTGAGTGTGAGGATACCGCTGCTGGTTCTGCTGAGTGACAAATTAAACCTGTTCCTACTACTGTGTTTGGGTTTCACTGAGAGAGAACCAAACATCCATGTCCAGTTATCCATCTGCTGAACACAGGATGGAGAAAGACCGAAACCCCTCCGAGCAGCCTGGATGTCTGGAGCGAGCAGAGGATGCAGCCAGAACAGGTAAGCATGGCACAACTTCCAAAGAGGAAATCACGGCAGGTCAGGAAGAGCTGTATCCACAATACAATAAACACATTAAACACATTCAAGTAATGTAACCTTGCTCATACACATTTTCTTCTCTTTTATCATAGATCACTGCAGGGACTGTGCTTTAAATGCACACAATATCCGTCAGTTATATTTAATATATGTTTAAGACAGATGTATATAAAGTACAAGCCAAGTACCAAAACAGTTGGGATGTTTTGTAAAATAAAATAAAACAGAATGAAACATAAAAACAGAATGCAGTGATTTGCAAATCTCATAGACTCATATTTTATTCACAATAGAACACAGAAAACATATCAGACATTTCACCATTTCAGGACACATACAAACTAATTTCCAACTTGATGGCAGCAACACATCTCTAGAAAGTTGAGACAGGGCCAACAAAGGACTGGAGAAGTGTGTGGTACGAATACACAGCTGGAGGAGCAATTTGCAGTCACATGACTGGGTATAAAAAGCATTTTAGAGAGGCAGAGTCTCTCAGAAGCAAAGACGGGCAGATATTCAGTAATTTGTGAAATTGTAGAACATCCATCTATTATCCCACCTGTTTAATCCTTATCAGGGGCATGGTTAGTCACCTACTCCCTCACTGGGTGCAGAGCTGGGCATTACATTATCCAACTAAGCCCAGGACAGGGCGCCAATCCATTGCTGGGTGCACACACACATACACTGACGATCAACCCTCCATGTTTTTGGACTGTGGGAAACCTACGCAGACACGGAGAAAACATTGAAACTCCACCCAGATGGGGACTTGAACCCAAGACCTCAGCGGTGAGAGGCGAGCGTGCTAACCACCAAGCCACAGTACCTACCGAAATTGTAGAACAATTTCAGACAAATGTTCCTCATTGTAAATTATGACGGCTTTAAATATCCCACCGGCTACGGTACAACACATCATCAAAAGATATCAGAGAATCTGGAGAAATCCTTGTGAACAAGAGCCAAGGCCAGCGGTCAATACTAGATACTCATGATCTTTGATCCCTCAGGCAGCACTGCATTAAAACAGGCCTGATTCTGTACTGAAAATCACTTGTATGGGCTCAGGAACACTTTCAAAATCATCGTCTGTAAACACAGTTTGCAGTGCCATCCACCAATGTAAGGTTAATCAGTATTATGCAAAGAAGAAGACATATGTCAACATGATCCAGAAACACCTCAGTCTTCTCTGGGCCAAAGCTAATTTAAAATGTCCTTCAAACTCAAGAGGAGAGGCACCATCCAGCTTGTTATCAGTGTACAGTTGAAAAACCTGCATGTCTGATGGTATGGGGCTGCATTAGTGCCTATGATGTGGGCAGCTTACACATCTGGAAAGGCACCATCAAAACGAGTTCAGCATTCCAACTTAATTGGTATCTGGATTGTAGAAAGTTTAGGCTGAACTGACTTGCTATAACCTACTGGACTGGCCACTGGTCCATGCTTGGTCAGATTATACTGGGATGAAGAGGTTGTGCTCCATACATGGGGTCATTTGGTTGATTCTAAGTGGTGATGACAGGGTGGATAATGTGCAGAGAGAGTGTGTGGTTCAGCTCATATGTGACAGACAGATGTGGGCTAATTAGTTCAGGATTACTGATAATCCATCCATGCTCTTTAGTCCAGGCTGTCCTTTGAGCTTCCAGTTTATGTCAATGAAGTTTCTACATATTGATATCACTATCAAATATTTTCGTATGCATTACTATATTTGAAGACAATTAAGTTAGCATTAATGAACCCATGTATAATGATTGCTGGTGATGGCACAGTGTTTTAACTGGATTGTTTTGTTTCAATTTTTGTCTTTTAAAGTGGACATATTATGAAAAACTCAATTTCTCACCAATAAGTGCCTACCAATTCAGACACTATGAAATAGGATGACCCAGTCGGTTGTTTTGTTTGTGGTCTGAGTCTACAAACATAAAATTCAATCAGTTGTTCTGATTTGTCTCCCCTAACTGTGCAATAGACGTCTTCAAGACACTTCTGAGTGGATAACAATTAACAGACAACATTAGTAAAGAGCTCAACATGCTTGGAATTCACTTAGAACTTGATGTTTAGTACAAAGTGCCTCAAAACAGCTCAGCGTGGGGCTGTAATGCCAAATGTAAATTTGACAACCAACCCAGCCCAACCCCAATGTAATCTATTATTAACTTTGAAAATTAAGTTGTTTGAATGCCATGCCCTGCACCTAGTGAAGGGGTGGGGGACTCACCACAACCCTGATCAGGATTAAGCGGAAGATAATGGATGGATGGATGAAGTTGTTAATGATCTGTAAGCATGTAAGGGTTTGTTATCCACCATCAACTGAATTTGCTGTATAAAGTTCATTAGAATTAATTTCGCCCCATTTGAGTTACTCAACCTACAGCTTGAGAATTCAGTAGCATTTAGCTTTTGTGAAGCAGAGAGAAAACAGTCTGTACACGTGTGATAACCACTTTGTGTTTAAGTGCTTTTTCATTCTGGTTCAGTACAACTGAGGACTCGAAAAAAACAAACTAGAGTCAGAGATATTAGTCCATAAACAAGCTTTATAAACACTATTAATCACTAGAAAATGGGATATGTGCATTTTCAACTAGAGTAAACTAGAGTACGTCTTTAAATTAGTGTAATAAGTGCTATAGCACTAATTCTGCTCAAAGCACATATCCATCATATTCTGACATCCCATGAAATGTGTGTTATTTACTAAACATCTGGTTGACAGTAAACAGCTGTACAAAAGTCTATAAACTGTCAACAACTTGTGTGAGACACCAAAACTGAGTGTAAAAGCAGTGAAAAGTATGTTGTGTTTTCATAGAAAATGTTCAATATAATGGTGGACCCCAGACTTTTGAGCAGTAGTTATACATACATGTTGTTATGTCTGGCTTGTCACTGTCGTCTGTAAGATGACATTTGATACATTTGCACATCCAGCAAGTGCTACGTGAGGGTTCTGGGTTGATAGCAAAGTTCTGGAATGGAGTAAAAGCTCATTCTCTCAAGTTTATTGCTGTCATGCTCTTTCATAGACATTATGCTATTCCACTGAAGTGCTTCCAGATGAAGCACTTGGGGAAACTGGCCTACAGCCCTGGGCTTTGGGTTTAGTTTTCTGGAAAATGGAGTCTGACTGAATGAAGTGCATTAGCTAGTATGGAAAGCTTGAGGTGCTTTAAAGTGGCTGAAGAATGTAAAATCTCCTCCTGGCTTTTCACTTTGTCAGAGCCAGTGTGTTTATGTTCTTTATAAAGTCAGCAGAATGTAGATGTACAGCCCACTGTGTGAGGGTCTCTATGGTACAGTGACTCAGACTGGGTTCGCTGTTTTGTCTTTGTGTTGATGTGTCGCAGTAGAACCATGTGAGCCAGGAGTTTGGTTCTCTTCTCTGACACTCCAGTTAAACATGCTGAGCTGAATCAGATGTGTCTGATCAGGAAGATCACCAAACTGTGCAGGAATCTGGCCTCCAGGACTTGAGATGGACACCCCTGGTTTATGTGATACAGAACTCATTCTGTTTTCAGAATCAGAACATTTCCATTTTGGTGCCACTCTACAAACAAAAGGTTCCTGAAAGTTCTTCAGGAGATTCCTCTGACTGTCACACCAGCAGGATCCTTAACAAAATTGATCCTTAACAAAACTGACTACCCCCACCACTTGCTATGTCTTGTCATTTGTGTGCTTATGCAAAGAGTTTTTTTTACATGTTTACATGTCTTTTTCTCTTATCTTCCTCCCTCATGTATGCTGCTTTCTTCCTTACTTTAAGATTGGCACTGTGTTGAACGGCTGCCCTGCCAGCAGTGGCTGGGACCTAAATTTCCCGCAAGGGATCAATAAAGTATCTATCTATCTATCTATCTATCTATCTAAAATGCCTCCAGGAACCATTTAAGTACTTTGAAAAGCCATTTGATGCGTAAAAGGATCTTTGAAGAAGCAAAGAACTATCAAGGGTTCTTCATGGAACTTTATGGTTAGGTACTAGATAAGATCTGATTATTATAATCAAATAAAGCACTCTGTCAACTATACTCAGCATCAGGCATTTTGTGAGTTATTTTGTGGCCAGATTAAATGATCTCATATTGTCATTCCACAGTTTTTGAGATATTGACACAATGTTCCACTGTTCCAGATTGTTTTGTCTGATTGTGCGATGCAGGTTTGGATATAGCTTTTTGATCAGCTGTATGGTTTCCTTGAAGCAACCGGTTGGTACAGAATTTTTCCCTTAGGAATGAATGGTGTGCAAATGTTTCAGCACCCTTCATATGCAATGATAATACAAAACAACCATATTGGGTCACCATGGCAACCACTTGGCAACACCAAAGCAACCACCTTAGACAACATAAAAACCTGGGAGATCATAGCAACTGCCTAGCAACCACATAGCAACCACTATGCAATTACCATAGCAACCAATTGGCAACTCTGTAGCCACCACCTTGATTACCATAGCAACCATGTAGCAACACCAAAAAAGCCGTGGCTTATTGATGCAGTAACAACATATCAACTGCTTGGAAGTGGGTTGGACTTCAGGAAATACACTTTTCTAGTTATTATGGTTGAAATGTTTGTGGTACGTTACAGTTGATGGTTAGAGATTAGGCTGAAAAATATTCTTCTAAACTTATATCATGAATCCCTCTAAAACCTCAAACAATGCAAAGTGTTGTCAGGGAGTACTTATCCCTACATGTCTCCAACCCCTTAGCTTCTCAGCTGTGATGAACAGAGGTGCGAGTAGCTCAGAGTGTCCACTCTGATAAGCAGAATGACAGAGAGTGATCAACCTGTCAAAATCAATTTAACAATCTCAAGCCACCAGTGACAGTGTGGCGCGATGCATGCAAATGAATGCACACAAATACTCAGCCCAAGCGAACATGACCCCAGCATCTACACATCTACTGCTGCCAATCCAAAGTCTGTGTTATTAACCCTGCTTTCGCTTCCATTCCTCCTTTCCTCTCCTCTCCCCAGTGATACTGCTGCCGTTTGCTTAGAATTGTCTCTTCTTTCGCAAGGTCAGGCAATTAAAAGCCGATCACAGTACAGAGCTGTGAGATGACTCATGGCTTCTAGCTTTAATGAGAAAAGGAGAAATAGAGAGAGAAGAGACTGGACTTTTCTTTGTCACGCAGCAGCTGTAGGAGGATGTTGATGTCTCCAGAGGGAAGTGCATACCTGTTGGCATCTATTAGCAGGTGCCTTAGGAGTAACTCAGTGATCCTTCACATCTGCTTACACTTTATTAAAACCACCTCAGGTTTAGCTCCCCTGTCCATCAGTCTCACTGTATACTTTGTTCTGCCATTCATTGCTCAGGACCACAACACAGCTAGTGTGGTGGCACTGTGCTGTGACTCTGACTTTACATCTATAAGGTGAAGCAACAAGATAAGTATGTCTCAGTGAGTTGACACAGCGTTTAACATCTCCCTCAGCTCACACACTGACACACCACCACTCCTCCCTCTTATACTCAAGGGATTGGGACTAAACTGCTGTGTAGCCTCTGTGTACACTCTAAACATTTCTAGTCAAGACTTTTGAGCTTTGAACTGAATAAACAGAGGTGTTGGCTGCACACTGCTCATTACAGTTTTTAGACATTGTATGTTGTTTTATTTCTAAAGCTAAACTAATGTGAGGTGACACTCTGTTTTCCTCAGCTACTAACTCTGCATTGTATGTTCATGAGATACATGTGAAACACTCAGGACTATTATTCAAGATCATTGCAGCTGAGAGGCTTTTATCTGTCAGAATTCCACAGATTACTGGTTGCTCGAACCCACCAATGGAAGGTGTGTTTTCATGTCATTATCATATGAATGACAGTGCACATATTTCAGCCTTCTGAGTCTTTCTCACAGATGTGCCCCTGTTACTTAAGCTCCTCTCACTATATTTCGATTGAATATATATGCTAGGGATCATAAAGATTTGACTCTGGAGCAATGAAAGGAGGTCATGTGGTCTGATGAGTCCAGATTTACCCTGTTCCAGAGTGATTGGCGCATTAGGGAAAGAAGAGAGGCGGCTGAAATGATGCACCTTTTATGCCTAGTGCCTACAATACAAGCCTGTGGTGGCAGTGCTATGATCTGGGGTTGCTGCAGTTGGTCAGATTGAGGTTCAGCAACGTTATGAGCCCAAAGAATGAGTTCAGCTGACTACTTAAATATACTGAACCATCAGGTTATTAAATGGATTTTTTCTTCCTTGATGGCACAGGTATATTCTAAGATGATAATGCCAGAATTCAGCAAGCTGGATTCAAGGATCTATCTTAGGACCTCTATTATTTATACTTTATATGCTTCCATTAGGCCACGTTATAAGCAAACAATATTAGTTTTTTCTGTTACGCAGATGATACACAACTTTATATATCAGCTAAACCTGATCACAGGATTTGATTAAAGAAAATGGAGGACTGTGTACAAGATGTGAAATGCTGGATGTCGTATAACTTCCTTCTCTTAAAAAGTGACAAAACAGATGTTCTTCTGGGCCCAAAGATAACGAGAAATAAATGATCAGGCTTAAGTCTAAACCTGGATAACTTCACTGTTACACCTGACTTAGCAGCAAAAAAATATTGGTGTCATGACTGACTCAGATTTATCATTTGAACAACACATAACTAAATCTACCCGAACAGCTTCTCTACATCTCCGTAATATATCCAAGTTTAAAAAATGCCTTATCCCTACAGGATGCAGAAAAAATTGGTACATGCATTCATTACTTTAAGGCTAAATTACTGCAATGCACTATTATCAGGATGCTCTAGCAGAAACCTAAATAAACTTCAATTAGTTCAAAATGCAGCAGCCAGGGTTCTGACTAAAACCCGAAAATTTGATTGAAATGTGTGCCATAATCAAAGCTAAAGTCGTTCAACAAAATATTAGAATATGTGACCTTTTTTTGGCCAGGCAGTGTGTATATGCACATTTACTGATAAATTGGTATGTTCCGTGAGGAGTCAAGCATTGAATGCCCCCCCCAACCATGGTCAATTACGGGAGGAGTGAACACGTGCTGCTGAACAAATGCTAATTTCCTGGTTGTTTCCGTGGAGATGGATTAAGGAGGAAGGCCAGGATGTTGTTGGAATGTCACTGGTCTACATCAGTGGGCTGACTCACTGAGCCCAGAGATGCAGTAACCATACTGCCCAGTTCGCTAGTTCAGTTCCTGTTCAACCAGCAGAGGAACGGCACAGCAAGTCATCCTTAATTTACCAAAGCAGATCTTTTCAGGCTGTAATCAGACTTTACCAAATTCAGATACATCACTGAAAAATTCAGCTTATTCAGTTTCACAAAAACACATGTAATACAGTCCTACACAGTAAATCTGCCAGTGTTAAATCAACACTATTAGAGTTAAATGAACACCGAGAGTGTTACATTTTGACACCCTCAGTGTTAATTTAACTCTAATAGTGTTGATTTAACACTGGCAGATTTACTGTGTACAGTCTTAAAACAGATGGTTCTTCAAGAGTTCTTTAGTAAAGGAAATTGTTCTATGTAGAAGCATGAACACTAAAGGGTTGTTTGCATGATGAAAGGATTCTTCAGACTGATGAGGAATGTGCTGTAGATGGTTCTATAGAGCAGCAAAAAAGGTTCCGCTATTATTACGATGTCATGTTTGTAATAATAGAGGAACCCTTTTTGGTGCTATATAGAGCCATTCCTCATCAATCTAAAGAATCCTTTCACCATGCAACGAATGCTTTAAGTGATCATGGTTCTATATAAAACCTTTTTGTTTACTAAAGAGCTACCATTTTGTACACTGCAATAATTAATTAATTGATTAATTATTGCAATTAATTAATAAAAAAATTAATAACATAAATCACTAGAAAATAAATAAAATAGTACAACAATTTAGACAAACATAACACAAAGTCAAAGCAAGACAAAAAAAAATTCCTCCAAATTTATAAATAAGAGATCACATTATTTCTGATTTTTAAATTTTTTATTTTAAGTGTGAACTACACACTGTTAATGTCTTATCACATTTTTTCCCACAAGTTTACCCCATTTCAGAGTTTCAAAATTTTTCTGTTCAATAACTTTGATATTAAATAAAAAAAACATTTAAATTATAACAAATAAACATAAATACAATAAAAAATAAAACAGAAGAATGCAGGTTCCTAATCTTCACTATTGGATGATGTGATTTATAGCGTAAGACAGGGATTACAATTCACTATATTGCTCTACTGTAAACAAGACATTCTGATGATTGAGCCCAGTTTCTACAAAAATCAGTCATATTTTCATTTAAAATTCATAATCAATAATATACACCATATGGCCAAAAGCACTGGTACACCTTCTAATTCAAAAATCCATCCAAAATCAAGGGTATTAAACAAGAAAGGAGATATTCCTTTTTTATTGGAGTTTCTACTGTTCAGGGAAGATGTACTAGATTTTGGAGCACTGCAGTGAGGATTTGATTGTGAGGTCAGGATGTTGGATGGTCACCACCACAGCCTCATCCCAAACTCCCCATGGAGCAGACACCCATCTGACATTAGGTACAATGCCTATAGACTCATGTTTATCTGCTCCAGAGACTCCTATTCTAAAAAATATTAATCTGTCTCAAGTATAATTCAAGCCTGAAATGCCAAGTCAAAGCTCATCAGTGTTAATTCAGTAAGTCTCACGTCATGAAATGTGTGACTTGAGCCCCTCACCTCTGATATTTTACTGTGTAACTGCACCCTGTTCCATCAAACTGGATAGCATCTCAAATATTGACTGAAACATCTAAAAAACATCCACTGTCTGCTGTGCTCTGCTGCATATCTGCACTCTAAACTGCTGGGTTGATTTTTCTACCTAATTGCTGCTTATTGGCTCATTTTGATGGGCTATTTGCACTGCTGGGTAGTTTTTTGGTAGTTTTTCTAGCTCAGCTGCTGTGTCACAGTATCTACCGAGCCAATTTTCAACATACGTTTTGAATAAATAAGTAATCTGCCACAAACTATGAATGATTTACTACTTTTAAGTGAAATCAATGGCAGTATTGTTTGTTCATCTACACTGTAAACTATCTTTATTGGTTGTAATGTGGGACTGAAAGGATAGCTTAGCTATAATGCTTGTATCTACAGTACAATCAAATAATGTATTAAATAAAGCAATGAAACAATGATAGTAAAGTTAACATCCTAAGATCCGAACATGGCATGCATTCTTTATTTCTCTTTGCTATGTGGGCTGATTGGCACCTGATTAGTTTAAAAACAAAGAATTATCTTTTTACATGATGATTTCTGAGGTGGCAGTATAATGGCCTCATAAGAGGACACCAGGCAAAATTTAGTTTTGTGATCTAAACAACCCAAAATGTGATGTCCACATATGTGGACATGCCAGGTCCTAGGAGGTTAAAAACAACCCAGCACTGGGTCAAAGTAACCCTACATTTGGTAAGTCATATGACTCATCTTGTTTAACCCAGCAGCTTTTGGTTATAAAAATGACCCCAATCGGGAAGTTTTTAACCCAGTAACATACTCACAGAGAAAGAATAAATTATTATTATTATTATTATTATTATTATTATTATTATTATTATTATTAATTTATTTATTTTTTATTTATTTTTGGATGGGGGTTGGTTAGATGGGGGACAATAATAAAAACAGTCAATGTTTTTTTAGTTTTTTTTAAATGTACACATTAAACATACAGTGAGGTGCACTTAATTTCAAAACATAAACTAGAAATACAAAAACTACAAAAATATGTTCTGCTGTTTGTACAACACCTCTAATGGTTTTTCAGCATCTGACCCAGTTTATTCCTTGTGATTTGGCTATGAAGCATCAAGAAAATGTTGCATTTCTGACCTCTAGTGGATGTTTTTTTTAGCCTAACATACCTCTACCAATTTTTTAGAGATGGCAAAATCACATTGCGAATTTCAGTGCCTTCTTCAATAACAAACTGTGCTCTACCAAATGGTTGAGCAGGATGTGAAAGGGTTAGAATGTGTATATGTACATATCTGCAAACACTGTTATCTGAAGGTTCTTTCAAGCTCAGTCATGTTACGTTTGTAGATTAATGTAAAATTAGGAGTCTAGTCCAAGGACTCATTAGTACAGTAGGCTGTACTGGCTCAAGAGTGTGATTGAACACCAGTCTAATACATAGGAGGCTCCACTATTCCAACCAGCATTATATTATTGGATAAAAGAATGAATCTTTCTTTTTCTCTCCTTTACCCTCCTTGCAGATGAGGAAGGAATTGTTTCCATGGCTGACTCAACCATCACTGTGGACGACATTGAGGGGGAGCTGTTCAAAATCGAGAGGATACGAGATGTGCTGGTGCGGAGAGAATCCGAGCTGAGATATATGTGAGCTATTTTCACCTCTTTTCTTCTGCAGTGGCTGTGAACGCCTGCCTGAATGCTTTCTGTCACTTGATGTCAAGACAACATGTTTCAAAGTATCTGACCTGACTGAGGTAACAAGCTGATGAAGCACTGTCAAATGTCAATTAACGGGAAAAATTACAGCAATAGGGCATTATAACAAATTTGAGATTGAGATTTCATTTTTTAATATTGATTACATGTCTCAAATTCATTCCACAGTCCGAAAACATGGAGGTCAGGTGAATTGGGTACTCTAAATTGTGTGTGCACCCAGCGAGGGATTGGTGCCCTGTCCTGGACTTAGCTAGTCCATAATTGCCCTTCCCTGTGCCCGGTGAGGGCGCATGGGACTCACCTTGACCCTAATCAGGATTAAGCGGATAAGATAATGGATGGATGGATGATCACAGGTCATTCCAACTGGACACGTTTAGGAAAATGGCACTTAATTATCAGGTTTCAATGTTTTCCAATGCTAGAACAAGCATCACCAAATTGTGCACGATCAAATTTAAAAATGCATGTTCTAGAGTCACAGTTCAGTAAAGAGTGGGTGAAGATCTCTCTCAGGAAATCTAGTAGCTACAATGTAGCATCGTGTTTCATTGAGACACAGCTCACTCAACCCCGGAAAACATCAGTTCAGCTTTGAAGTTCACACTTAATATCACATGATGATGTGGATCCAGAATATCAAATAATGTCCACATGCTATTTTCAGGACCTGCCATTAATGTATGTTGAATTAAATTAATTACAATCAACTAATTGAATTAAATTTTGAATTTTTTGTAAAATGACTATGAATTCGGTAGATAGGAGAGATGACAGATATACTGTTATCTATAAAAATTTACAAAATAACAGGCAAAATTCAGGCTTCAAGTGAGCTGCTACTACTTTTGGACACTAACACTGTCAGAAAGCACATTGTAGAGCCATTACTGAGTGATCGTTAAAGGTCAGTGTGATTAGAGAACATCAGAACCATAGTGGGGGGTTATTGTGAACATTAGACATACAGAGAGCTCATATCACACCACTGTGATGTGTTTTACTTTACCTGAGGTTCACTTATGATGTGTCTGTGTTAGAGAAAGAAAGAAAAAGAAAGATAATGAGAGACAAAGAGAAATGTTGGATTGAAAGAGAGAGTAATGTAGTGATAAAAGAGAAAAAAGGAAAACAGAAAGAGGAGAGACAGAAAGAAATAAAAAAAGAGAAAGAGAAAGAAAAAAATTAGAAGCATAAAGAAAGAGTAGTGACAGAAAGACAGAAACAAATAGAGTGAGTGAGAGATGAAAGGGAAAGAGAATGGGAGACAGAGAACAAAAGAAAAAAGGAAGATAGAGACAGAAAGAGAAAACAGTGAAAGTGAGAAAGAACGAGAAACGAAAAAGAAAATGAGAAGGGAGACAGAAAGAGAAAGAAAAGACAAAGAAAGAAGAGACAGAAAAAGTGAGAGACGAGAGAAAAGAGAAAGAAAAAAATGAGAGAAACAGAAAGAAAGAGGTGAGAGGGTGAGAGAAAAGAAAGAGACAGAGATGTGGTGTGTGTACAGCACGGTCACCAACGCTTTACCTGCACTGACACTGAGCCAAACCTGCCCACACACACACACACACACACACACACTTCTCTTTCAGTCCTGATCATGTGACAGGGGTGTGTGATGTTTCTGAGTAAAATGGCTTGGAGTGAGTGATGAATAATTAACCTGAGCAGATGAAGCTCTTTGATATTCAGGAGCCTTAACTCACATCTCAAACCTCACGAGAACAGAACTCTTCAAGGCCTTATTGTACCTCCAGCTGTTAGTGAAGGAACACTGGTTCTACTGCAGAAGAACGTAGCCGTAATAAGAACAGAGGAAGCACACAGACTGGTAATGACACGGGACCTGTAACTCCTCTTCAGTTATTTGTGCTAATAGCTTCCGATGGGAACCAGCACATCTGAAGTCTCCCAGTCACACACTTGTTTATCACATTAAACAATCCAGTCCACTCACAATGGACCTCAGTCTCCTCTCTATATACAGTATATACATTATATTGACAAATGTATTGGCCAATCATCAAGCAGAAGTTAGCTTTTGATTTACATTTCCTATCAGCCAGAGGAATTGATCTACCATTTCATTTAAGGTGGAATGGGAAAACTCTTAGACAAACAAATGTTACTTCAGCATCATTTAAGGTGGAATGAGACATTTCTTAGGGGAATCAATGGAACTACTGCCCCTTTTAAGGTGGAATGAGAAATTCTTTATGCAAAATGCATGTACTGTTACACCATTTAAGGTGGAATGATACATTTCTTAGGTGAATGAATGGAACTGCTGCACTATTTAAGGTGGCACAGGAAATTTCTTAGGTGAATGAATGGAACTTCTGCACTATTTAAGGTGGTACAGGAAATTTCTTAGGTTAATGAATGGAACTGCTGCCCCACTTAAGGTAGAATGAGACATTTCTTAGGGGAATGAATGGAACTTCTGCACTATTTAAGGTGGTACAGGAAATTTCTTAGGTGAATTAACATAACTGCTGCCCCATTTAAGGTAGAATGAAACCATTTAAGGTAGAATGAGACCATTTAAAGTGAAATTAGACATAGTGAAATGAATGGAACTGCTGTCCCATTTAAATTAGAACGAGACATTTCTTAGGGGAATGAATAGAGCTACTGCTCCTTTTAAGGTGGAATGAGACATTTCTTATGCAAAATGAATGTACTGTTACACCATTTAAGGTGGAATGAGAAATTTCCTAGCTGAATGAATGAAACTGCTGCACTATTTAAGGTGGCACAGGAAATTTCTTAGGTAAAACAATTGAATGCCTACACTATTTAAGGTGGTACAGGAAGTTTTTTAGGTGAATTAGCATAACTGCTGTCCCATTTAAGGTAGAATTAAACCATTTAAGGTAGAATGAGACAATTCACAAAAAGTGAAATTAGAAATTTCATAGTGAAATGAATGGTGCAGCAGGAATGAATGTAATTGCTACATGGCTGCATTGGAAACTGGAAATTCAAATAAGAAACTAGCTTCAGTTTTTTTGCAGAAATACTTCCCTTGTCTACATTACCACTGACAGCCAGTATTAATCCCTCTTTTAGAAAAAGCTTTTTTAGTGGAGCTTCTCAGATGGGAGGCGGATGTAATTTGTGGAGGCTTATTTGTGTTGGTAGGCACTCCAGAGACACAAATATAGGTACAACAACACTGAAAAACTGATATTTTCATAGTATGTCCTCTTTAAGAGTGTGTCTGTTGCTGAGTTCATGCAGTAAAAATGATGTAGCAAAGCTGATAATTCATAGTTTTACGTTGTGAGAGTCTTAAACTCTGATTTTGAGAGTCCCACATCACTGGAGTTTATTAATCCTGTGTGTAAAAAGAACAATAATAAGCTGTGACTGATCTGAAATCAGCTCCTAATGAGATTCTACAGTCAGGGTGCACAGAAGCATCAAAATGTTTCAACAGCATTTTAAAAGTAATTGCTAAACATGTGTAGCATTACTGTTTTATTAACATTTTACCAATAACAGCCCAGAAGTGAATAAATGTATTTTTTGCAGTTTGTTGCTGTTGCTGTTGTATCTCCAAAATGTGAATTTTACAGGAGAAGGTTAAAACCTTTTCAACTCTGAATGGAAGTCAATGGGAAAATGTTTATATTTAAGTGATATTTAAGACATTTATGTCAATTTTCACACAGAATAAAGTCAGACGTGCACGTTCACATGTTGCCAAAACATAAAAAATGTAAAAAATGAAGATATAAGGTTTTGTTTGACAGCAGTAATGTGTTGGATATAATTGGAGAATAATGTGCTGGTGTGTAAATGTGTCTGTCTGTGCTCATCCTGATGCGTCGTCTCTCATTCCTGACTGAAATGATCTGACTGTGAGAGCTGCTATGAAAACACACGCACACTCAGACTCACACTGAGTCACCACTGAAATGAGGGCATCGGGGGGTTAGAGTTATTTTAGCAAATAGACCCTCCACTCAGATTAGCTGGCAGAATAACATAACAGTCATCATGGCCATCATTCACTCTGAAGTTAGCGGAGTCACAGGGAGGGTCTCTGAAATGAAGCATCTCCTGCTGTCTTCTTGTTTGTCTTTGATAAAGTGAAAGTAAAAAAAAAGCAGGAGATACAGTTCAGTTCTAAAGCTTCAACTCATTGATTATAGTGGGTCTGTGACCATCAGAACTGGACCATGGAGTAACAAAAGAAGCTGACCTGCTCTGATGTATCAAATGTATATATGGATGGCAAATCATTTTGGAGAAGAGATGGACGTATCATTACATTACGTTACATTACATTGCATTTAGCACGATTTACGTTACATTACATTGCATTACATTACTATGCAGGTAGAGAAGAGGTTTTACTAAACGGTAGGTA